>CATIWR010259406.1:0-38442 GCA_949677035.1 Omphalea diandra | reverse complement strand
ATGTGGGCTAATATTAATTATGAGTTGATTTTAATTATTTATAAAATGGACTGAATAATATAGTTTATTGATTTGGGGTAAACTCAATTAAAATATGATCAATTGAGTTATGGGCTTGTGACATCTTTTGTGGGCCGATATAGAAGACGGTCAGTGTAGGCCTATTTTAACATGGACCTGTGATGGGTGGGCCTGTTAAAATTTATTATAAATAGGCTAGGTCCCCTCTTCTGCCTTCATAATAAAAAACCCTAGTTGCTACGCCCATTATAGCTGTCTTTGAGAAGGTCAAGGAGAGGAAGATCTAGTTTCCGTTTTCAACCGTTCTGACAAATTTTTCAAGTAGTTTAATTTCAGCGTTCGTAATTATGGTTCAGAACAATTTGGGATTCAACGCGGAGACAGGTACGCAATTTGTTTTCGTTCAATTATTAGATTTAATATTCTAAATTTATGTACAAGATCCTATATCATCATTTGCTATATGCACCAAAATGACAGCCATATGAAAAGAGTAATTCAAACGCATCGTTTTATACTACTACTACTGCTCTTCCTCAAGATGAGGGCTGGCCTTCAGGTTCCTTTTTTTTTGTTTTCTTTCCATTTCCATTTCTTTGATTTATTTGGTTATCACTAATTTTGTGCTTTGTTGAAAATTGAAAATGCAGAGTCGGTGAAGGAGTTTTATGATAAAATTACTGAATCTGTTAATGTCAAACGCTCAATGTCTCCTAATGCTTGGCTATGGTCTCTCATTGATAACTGTCAAAACCATGATGATATTCAGCTTCTCTTTCACACTTTGCACAATCTCCGAATATTTGTTAGTGCTTCATCTTACACTTTTCCCTTTTTATTTTTTAGATTATTATAGTGAATGATTTTTATATATATATATTGTTGACGAATTGTGTTTTTATGGCTTTTTGCTGTGTAGCGATTGTCAAATCTCCAAATGCATGACAATTTTAATTGCAATCTTTGCCATGAAGTTACCAAAGCGTGTGCTCGCATTGGGGCTATTGACTTTGGTTTGCTTCTGCAATCTGCCATGCATTCTTAACTATTTAATTGGCTTGTATTAGTTTCATGTAGACTGTCATGTACCACGTAGCTGAAATGCTGTGCATTTTGATGGTTGGAATTTCGCTCTTGCAAAGCTTTTTGATAAAGCAATTTGCACCATGTAGTTACGCGAACTTAAGTTAATGTGTTTGCAGGAAATAAATCCTTGAGCAAACATAATGTGTATGGATTGTCTCCTAACATTGGATCTGCCAACCGTTTGCTGGTATGAATATCTTTCTGCTTTTCAATTAAGTTATGGGGTTTCTCATGCTTTCTACTCTTTATAAATATTAGATGCTTACTGTAACTGGATTGCAGACATATGCTAAGAAACACAATGATGTGGATTTGATGGTTGAAGTGATAAAACTTTTGAAAAGGAATGGCGTCCAATTACAACCTAGCTCAGCAGACATTGTTTTCAGGTAGATTCGCCAAAGGTGATGACAACTTCTATCGTTCTGCTTTATGTGATTGACAATTCCTGATGCTTGAATTTTCTAAGAAATTTCTCTTTGAGTTGTACTGTAATTGAAAGTGCTTGACTTCATTAGAAATTTTTATTGATATTAAGATTCAAGTTGCTTTGTTCCTTGTCCTGTTTTGACCAATGACATCTTATTACACCTCTGAATCAGAACTCCCTTCACTATTTGACATGTCTTACTTATATTTTGGTATATGTGGCGCTAGAATTGTGATTGCTTTTGGAATTTTTTTGTTTGTTTAGACTATTACTTCAGCATATGCGATATTTTCATTTAAAGTGTTTTTAAGTGATATTTTGAATCTGATACCTTTAAATATTGTTGTTTGTCTGTGCACAAGACCGGATCCCAATCTTGGTCAGTCCTTTTGAAGTTATATATTATGTGATTCATGAGCATACCTAGTGGTTTGTGAAGTTTTCTGATCCCAAAGAATGATTTTCTTCAGCTAAAATATCTTGTCATTCAGAGACGATTATTTTGCTTTAGATCCACTTTCGAGAATAGGTATGTTTTTGATATTGGATTAAACATTTGCAGTATTTGTTACAATGCTGGCAATTGGAACTTGCTATCGAAGTACTCAAAAAATTTTCTCCAGGATGGAGTAAAACTGCAGAGAACTGCATTTGACATATGGATGGATTTTGCTATTAAAAGAGGTCAATATGTTCTCATTTTCTATTTTACTTTCAAGTTTATTTTTATATTTTATATGTATTTCCCATCTCATTAAGGTGCTATTATGGTTGTTGGTCAGGATTCTAGTTTTGAACTGTAAATCCCTTGTAAAGATTTTCAGAAAGGAAATAAAGTGTCTGGTTACTCAAGCTCTGAATTCTGGATTTGGGTCTTTTTCCTCTTTTATTTGATAAGAGGCCAATAATTGAGCTTTATTTAGCCAAATCATTTTCTTTTGTCTTTTCAGCAGTGGATACGTGCACATGCAATGAGGCATCTGCAGTTGCTCTATGTCATGGTACTAATTCAAATTGTGAGAAAATGTTAATCTTAAACCATGTGAGAGAATGGTTTGGAGTTACCTGTGGCCCAGAAATAAATGTTGTGAATGTTGCAGGAATATCTTGTTACATGGTTTTATGCATCTATTGCAGTAATTAGTTTTTTTATTGAACTATGCTCTTTTATGAATCATTTTAATTTTAATTTGTCCCTTTTATTTTGTTGAAAAGAATACTTTCTTTCATGCCTCGAATCAATTTGTTTCTGTCATATAGCTTCTGAAGTTTCTCATATATAGGAGATACTGAGTCACTATGGCAAATTGAGAAGCTGAGTTCTGAGTCAATACAGAAGCACACTCTAGTGAGTGGATTTTCATGTGCCAAGGTAATCAATCTTATGTCACCCAGTTGCATTTTATGGTCTGATTTGTGAATTGAATTGACAAGTAGTTGATTGATTTCATAAATTTACATATGTGAAGGAAGAATTTCAAGTGTTCAATTGTGGCTGTTCTCGCAGGGTCTAATACTAGAACATAACCTTGAGGATGCTGCTGCTGTCATTAAAGTCCTCTCAGAGCTACGTTATAGTATTGTGCATTGTTTATATAATTATATTAGGTAAACCCCTCAAATCCACACAATGCTTTGCCAAAATATTCTCTGAAGATTTTATTTCTTTTGAAAAAGAGCACAGAAAAAGAGAAAAGATGGCAGTTCAACAAAGAAATAAATTTTCTTCGGAAAAAATAGTTTGATAAAAACATTCAGCACCATCTGAAAAGTCAGTCTTAGTTTGGCACATATCTTGAGCATCATTAAGTTTTTAACTTGGTAGCATTAAGGCAAAAATAAATATTGAAACTTAAAAGCAATCAAACAATTGCTTTGATGTGTTTGTGCTTTTAGAGTATGTCTCTTTTAGTTTTGACGCTGTTCTTTTGGGATGATATTATTCCATTGAACCCCATAACATATTGAGCCACTCTCTGTGTGCGTGCAGACTTTATCTGATACCAAGAAGTCCGGAATTGTGGCTGAACTTCAGAAGCTAGTGAGTGAGTGGCCTTCAGATGTAATTAAGCACCAACCAGAGGAGAATAGAAAGGTATAATATTTGCTAATAATTTTGTGATTGTTTTGAAAAATTGGTTCATGTTAGACACTGTGTTTTAGAATCCAGGTTCACACAAGTTTCTTTTCCAATTATTACGTGATTGAGCAGGCATTAGCAGCTGCTTTAGGATCTGACATACCTGCCATGGTTAATGGACTATTAAACATGGGCCTAGAGGTGGATGTAGATTTGGAAAAGCTAAGTATTAAAAAAAAAAAAAAATTAATTTGAGATGTCAAAACATGTGAGCATGGCATTCTGAAACTTCTGCAGGCTCTGTTATGTCAAGGAAGACAACCGATCATTTCAGTGTTCATCAACTATTTTATGAGAACCAACCTAGTCAATAGTCGCCTGTTTGCAAAAAGATTGTATTAGAGTCGTTGGTAGCATCTTTTGATCCGTAATAGATATATAGTGGACGACTTAATATTTTTATTTTCTTTTTGTCAACTCTGAGAATAGATTGGAGGAGCTAAAGATTTTTAGTTTCTGATGAGGGAAACTTATACAACAGTTACTAGGTATTTATGAATCTCAAGGGTTATATGTATGGCTTCCATTTTTTTTTTTAAAAAAAATTTTGTCTCAAGATTGAATACTATCACGAGTACACTTTTAGGGTGGGGCATTATATGGTTGTATCCTATCCCACTGTTGGTTCTAGCTGTGCTTTGTATTCTTGTTTCTGATTTTTGCTATCAATTTTTTCTGCCGTTTTGATTTTTTGGGTCAACTAGTATTTTCTGCTTTTAGAATTCCTGTAGAATATGCTCTAGGTATCCTTTCCTTTTGAAGCAAACTCGATAAGATTAGGGCTTCAGTATGTTGTATTCTAGCATTATTGCTGCTCATCAAAAGTAAACTGATCTTATTATATGGTGAAGCAGAAGCATTCAAAGCATAACTGCGCATTCGCATACAATTAATACCTTAAAATTTTGAGGAAGCAGATAAATGTTTACAAGACGTAACTTGCAATTAGAGGCAAAGCTTCTGATGTGATACAAAGGACATAATTGCAAAGAGCTATTTTATGTAACCGAAAGGTCAAAGGCATCTCATTTACATTTCTTATGAAGCCTCATAGCAGCATGAATAACCAGCAGGACAAAAACTACTGCACCAAGCAGAGAAAGGACAACAGCAGCCGCTGCTTGGTTGCAAAATCTCCCAAAAATATTGCACACCTTGTTCCACTTCACATGGGAATTTCCTCTGTAACCAATGACTCCAATAGCTGCGGCTGCTCCATTGCCGGAAAACAGTAAAGCCACCATCAACAGGTCAAGAATTAGGATCATGGGACCCAAGGGTTTTTTCCCGCAAAATGATGAGAGTAGAGATAGTGCTGCATATGAGCATGCTATGCCATTGGAGACCACAAAGAACCTGCCCAAATTTGGTTGAAAAGTGACAATTTTTGTAAAAGAATATTAAAACTTAATCATCAATACCAAGAATCATTACTAGTTATTTATTCTACTAAACCTAACTAATTGAATGTATTTAAATGTAAGATTTTACTATTTTCTTATTGAATGAACTCAACTGATTGTCATTATAAATATTTAACTATTGTTGAAACTAAATATTTCTTTTCAAAAATTCACAATATAAAAATAAAAGTCCTACTAAAATTAATCATTAAGACTTTGTTTATTTTATAAAAAATAATTTATTCCCAAAAAATATTTTTCAAGAAAATATCTTTTAAGAAAATATTTTATGAATATTGTTGAAACTAAATATTTCTTTTAAAAAATTCACAATATAAGAACAAAAGTCCTACTAAAATTAATCATTAAGACTTTGTTTATTTTATAAAAAATAATTTACTCCCAAAAAATATTTTTCAAGAAAATATTTTTTAATAATTGAAAATATTAAAAAATCTTAATTTTTATTTCTAATGTTATAATAAAATTTAGATACAAATATATTATATTTATATTATTTATTATTTAATATAAAAAATTATATTAAAAATAAAAAATTATATAAATCTCACCAATCTCTAGTGACAATTGTCAACTGAGTATTGATGATTAAAAATAATCGATGACAATAAATATATTATGAATTTAAATAAATTTGTCAAAATCTACAAAATAAATTGTTTTAAAAAAAATTTGTTAAATGACTTAAATTTTCATTTTAGTGATTAATTTTTTTAAAACTAAATATTAGGAAATAAAAAAATAGTTTCACAAAATAAAGGGAGATAAAAGAAAAGTCTCTTCAATTAAATAATTTTATAAATATGAAAAATATTTGTGGGCAAAAAAATCCTTGACTATTAAATTAATTAAAAGAAAAGAGAAAGAAAGGTATAGGATAGAAATGACTATGAAACAATGATAAAACATTCAACTTTTTTTAAATCTTCACAAAGATCCACTTTGTCGTTTTATGGAACCCACATGATAGGGAGTGTAATTTTTACCCTTGTCACATACAAAAGAAATAGTGAAAACTCTCCACCTTAAGAATGGCAATAAGGCGAAGCAAAGGTGAAGCTATTCCCATCCTCTTCACCTTCCCTTTCAAATGGGAGAAATTTTTTCCCATTTTCACCTTTATAGGGATTCCTCACAAGCAAATTTTTTATTATTTTTTTAAAAAATATAATTTATTAAATTATATAATAAAAATATTTTATACTATAAATTAATAGTATATAAAAATATATACTTATACACAAAATATTTATATATACATCTAATAAATATTAAATATACATAATAAATATAAAAGCTGATAAAAATACAATTAATTTTTTTTAATCTCCACGAAGATTCACTTCGCGGTTTTCGTAAAGAACTGTAAGACGGAGATTGTAATCTCTATCTTCGCTACATGAAAATAAATGGTGGAGATTTCCCACCCCCATAGAAAGGATCTTCGCAGAAAACAAAAAATCTCCACCTTATTGACATCGCTAGCGGCGACGAATTTCTGCGGAGAGTAGGGAATCCCGTCCATTGCCATCTCTAGTAGTATAGTATGGTATATAAGAGCATGTAATGTAGCACAACTTACACAAAAGCAGAGAGGTAATGCCACTTAGCGTCAAGAGGAACATATAAAAGTGGTAGGGTATCTACAATCTGAATTGGAACGACCTCAGTCTGCTTGTTAACCCCAAGAACTATAGTAGCAGCCAGAGTTAGCACTAAGGCCATAACTCTTAGAAAGAAGAAACAACTAGTCGTTCCTCCTGCTATTTTTTCCTTTGCTTCTCCATTCTCTACTCTATCCACAGCACTCAAACTGGCCTTGGTTTGGCTATCCATGATTGGGATCACACTATCAAAGAGTGAAAGAATTGGGGTAGGGAGCTAAGAGAAAAGGAGTGGCCTTAAATAGAGAAGGAAAACCCGGTCCAATTAACCACAGAAAAGCAAGCCAAAGGGAAAAGCATCTTGCGTTTGCCATTGTTAGAAGGGAAGATTAGAGAGGGAGGGGTCCATAAAATTTGTCTCAAGCATTTAAGGAAAGGGAGGTGGGCATGTGCTAATATGATGTTGATTTTAGTAATAATAATGTTGCCTTTCAAATTTTTAAAAAAAAACTGGTTATATTAATATTGCAGCCATTTTAGAAAAGAAAAGTAGATTTATAGAATATAAAGAGATATTCTTGAAAATTCTTATATCTTTTGGAAATTTAGAAAAGTGAAGTAGAACACACAAAAGTGATGCATACCCACCTCAACTGGGATGCTATTTTCAAGTTTGTTCAAAGGAGACAAGTCATACCTTCTTTGTTGTCTGTTCTCTGAATTCTTTAATTTGTCAAAACTTCCAACTTTTTTTTGAAAAATGAAATGAATGATTCTGTCATCAACACTGTTCCCATGAACCGAGTGATAGTAAACCATTGCAATCGATGGCTGCCTTCTGGGATCTTCAAGTGATGCCATAGGAGATCAAAAGAGTTGGGAGTTTTATAAATAATGGATATTAATAAGTTTTTCCTTTTTAACTTTTTCAATAAAAAAAAAATCTAATTTTCATATACATAATAGTGGATCGAGAGAGAGAAATCCAACTTAAAACTTTTACTTTCCATTATTAGGTTAAGTTTGCTTGCGCAGATCTAACTGTTATTGATATAAATTTGTAACTATAAACATATAAAGTTTGAGATTTTTAATAGTGCTTTAATATTTATAGGAGTCAGATTGTGACTTGCCAATTATATAGTATTAATTAATCAATTATATTTCCTAAATTGCAATTGTCCATTATAAGTTAAATTTAGTCGAAATTGGTCCCCTAATTCAAATATAATTATTGAAGTGTAGATATATATATTTTTTTTAAGAAGAATAAACAAAGAAATAAATAATCATATCTTGTGGCCATTATTGAATTATATTCCAACATTGATTATAACAAGAACATCCCTCAAAAACACTTTATATATATTAAATTTTTTATTATAAAATTACATTATGAGATAAGAGCTTACTAAATTCTTTGTTTTCTAAGTATAAATAAAGATTTGATTCATTTTTTTATTATATACAGAGGATCAAATTTCACTTTTTATTTTTATTCATAATTAATAAATTATAAATTTTTATTCATTTTATTAATTAATATTCTTAATCTTATTTTCTATTGTTTAAATTTTTAAAAAATTAAAATGATTAATATTTATAAAAAAATGTAAAAATTCGTTTTTATTTTTTATTAATAAAAATATTTTTATTATATAAATAATACTCTTTTAAATAAAAAAAAATTATCACTACTTACTATATATATATTCAATACAGACAGTTTCCTAAATCAATAAAGGTCGTAGACTTTGACTGACAGTTGTTGTTGATAAGCGTTGGTGGTTGAGTCATTATTCATTGTCGTTTCACGTTTAATTTCTTGTGCTGTATTTTTGGTCAATTAATTTGTATAATACAATTCGAATTTTAAATTACAAAATAATTCTTTTATTATACATTATTTTATTTTATTAATTTTACAATTATTATATCATTTTTAAATTTAAATATAATTATAATAAAATAATTTTAATATAATATGACTTTATATAAAAATATAAAATCATAATATATATTGGGAAAAATTAGACTCTACTTTTTTAGCGGAAAAATTAGGTTTCATTTGAACTATAAAAAGAAATACTAATTTAAGATTGAAAAGACAACAAAATGTTGATTTGTCTCCTTTTCAATCCAAAGTAAGCTCCAGTTATTATCAGTCTTCAATTTTTGATTAAAAATTACAAAGAAAATAAAAAACTTAAAATGAGTCAGCATAATATTCTTTTTGCATAAATAAATAAGATAAAATAAATAAGAAAGTTGTTTCAATCCGCATTCAATACGCAATAAAAATCAGATAATGTTAAAAATAATAATATAATGTGTTGCACTCTTACTTTTTCATTAATTTTTTATTTTTTATTTAAATATTTTCTTATAAAATGATAAACGGTAAAATAAAAATATTTTAATAGAGTAAATTCTTTGCTAAGTGAGATTGCATAGTACATTTTTATTTGAACAATCATCGTATATATTTTTGAAAACAAAAATGAAATCTATTAATTTTATTGAAAACATTGAATTACATCAACTTTGATTAAAATGGAATGTATAAAAGTTGATAATGGAGATCTGTTTGCATCAATCTCATTTTTTTTTTCTGTATAAATAGAAATCAAGTGAACAAACAAAAATTCAAAACTCAATTTTGTTAAATGTATAGGCTTGACTTTAGAGTAACTATTTCAAAAAAAAAAAAAAAAAAAGAGAAGATAGTTTATAATTTCATTCGAAAATTTAGTTAAATTTAAATTTGATTTGATTTGAATCTCAAATGATTTAAAAATTTTAGATTAAATGTAATCTAATTCATAAAATTAATCTAAATTAATTCAAATCTTATTTCGACTTGCAAGTTGATCCAAATAATTCAATTTAAATTATTTAAATTTTATTTACAATCAAAATTACAAGTGACATAAACTGATTCGAAATGACATTAATTTTTTATACACTTTAATACAATCACTTAATTTAAATTAAATTGATTCAATCTTAATTAACGTGTAAATTGATTTGAATAATCCAATTTAAATTGTTTAAAATATTTAAATTTTATTTGAAATTAAAATTATAAGTAATATAACGTGATTTGAAATATCATTAATTTTTATATATCCTTTGATCCAATCGGTCGATTTATTTATAATTTAAAACAATCATATCCAAATTCATCTAAAAAAAGCCATGTGCTTAAAAAAGAAAATTTCAAAATTATTATATAGGTATGGTAATAATTAGACTATTAACAAAATTAAATATTTTCATTTTCCTAATAATATTACTCAAAAATTATGATATAGATATTTTTATTTAATTTTGATTAAATTATATTAATATCATTAAATATCAAAATTAAACTCTTAAGTAGATTTTAAGTGCTGAGATATCCCGCTACTTGATTCACCTTAGTTAATTCATATAGTATTTTTCGATGCTTTTTTCTAGCGTAGCCAAGCCAAGAATTTGACCATTGAAATGCAACAACTCAAATAAACGTTCTATGAACCATGGCCTACGATAAGTTCATAACAATGAAATAATTACGATAATATATTTAAGCGATCCCATCCCACCCATGTTGGAGCATTTATTATTGTATTTTTAAACAGAAATTTCATTTATAAAGTCAAACTGATAGATACAAATAAGAAAATCAGAGTTTTTTTTTTTTAAAAAAAAACCTACTCAAATACAGAAATTAAACAACAAATTAAAAAAAAATTCAGAATAAAACATATATTTAAAACCATACAAGTTTATAGAAAATATTTTTGGATTAGCTAAATATAAGTACCCATATTTCTTGGTAATCAATAATCCCATATTTACCTATGGATGTTGAGCTTTAGTAAGGGAATATGTTTTTCTTTTTGTGCTTTTGATTTTAAGTCTTTTAAGAGATTGTGAAAATTTTTTTTTATAAATTTATTAGATCCGATATAAATGAATCGATACAAGAACAAAATATAAAGAATAAAGACCAAAAATCCCCGATTACTTAAACACACAAAAAAAAAAAAAAAAAAAGTGTCCCACGTTTCTAATTAACTTCTACTACTACTAGTAGTATTTAACTAGACAAAATTATATTTAGAGTCTGAAAAAGATTAATTATATTTAGAGTCTGAAAAAGATTAAAGTAATTTTCTATAGATGTGAAATTATAAATGAAAAAAAAAAAAAAAAAAAAAAAAAAGAAAAATGTCGGATTTAACAACTGGGATCCTCTATAGACCATAGTCCTTAATTACAGTCGAAAATCTCAAATTAGCATACACTGGCAATTAAATGAGCAAAAGGTTGACATTTTCTTGAGTGGAAAAGAAGATTCACAGTGGGCAGAGATATGCATAGATGCTAAAATATCTAGAAATCAAATCAAGCTATTGGCGATTTTCACGTAACCCTATTAGGGTGCTTGGCAGTGTGATTGCAGAAGCTATGGAGCGTTGTAAGTATTGCCGAATGTTGGACTAAGGAGTTTGCTAGCAAGGTGGTGGTGGAAGATATTTTCTCATTAATAATAATATATAGAGAAGCTAAATATCTTTAAGTTTGCCTATGTTTAGCAGATGCTTTTGTCCCATTTCTGCACTGAGGAGGAACATCTGTTAGCCCTCTTGGCTTCCTCGGAAAATGGGTCCTTCTTAATGTATCTGTTTGTTTTCTTATGGATCGGCTGCTGGGTAGATTTTTGTTTTCTGGGTGCATCCTCTGCCCTTGAGTTATGATTTGTAAGTTATTAGGTTTTGACTATGAGCAAGGGAAGGAAGGGATGGATAAGTTAAATAATAATTCGGCCAGTTTCAAAAGAAGATATGATTGTTTCTTCCAATTTTTCTATTGCTATAATGCGATGTTCTAATTAATGAATTCCAACGAACAAGTTCAGATTTTTATTTTTTTTGGAGTTCTCTTCTCTTTGACCAATGGATAAGCTCTCTTCTGCCTATAACGTGGTTCATACGGATCAGTTTGTGACCTGTCAATCACGCTGTCGTCAAGCAATGTTAATAAATCTCTTTAAGTTTCTTCTGTTTTGATAACCACTTTAAGTTGAAATTTGGCTGTGGATAATATTGAAAATTAAGTGTTAATAAATATTGAACTTTTAAGTATTAAACTTAAACAATTTATGTGATAACTGTAATTATTACAAATTATTAAAGTTATTGATTAAATATTTATTTCATAATATAAAATTTATCCATTAAATATATATTTAAAATTAATTGATTACATGTCATTATATTATTAACTCGATGTATGAAATACTTACAGCGAGTGTAGGCAAGTATCTTCCATTTATTTCAATCAAAGAATGAAGAACTGATCGGATTACATGCATGATTTAGCTTCGAAAAATGATACACAATCTTTCAGTTTTATTTTACTTGTTAATTTATCTTATACTAAAATTATTTAAATAATTTTTTTTCTTTTTTATAATTTAAATATCTTAAACTGTGTTAATATTTAAAATATTATCTAATAATTGATGAATAATAATTTTCAAAATAAAGAAAGGAGATATTATCACATTAGTAACATTTGATAAATGATTTTTTAAAAATATTAAAATATATTTTTCATTAATAAATAGTTATATTACATTTATAAAAAAATAATTTTATGATATAGAATACTAATATGAAAATTGATTCTCGATATTACTAATAACTTCATATTGACTTAATTCTGAAAGTATAATTTTATTTTTAACATAAATCTTCTTTGATGATTTTGTATTTTTATCAATTATAAAGATTTTCATCAGATATAGTGTTATAACGCGATGTGAACTAAAATTGATATAATAAGCTAGAATAAATGTAATCGATGATACCTAATAATATATATCATCATATATTAATAAATAATCAATTTCAACCTTTAAAACTTTTTTTTAAAAAAAAAATTTCTCATCAAGAGAGATAAAATAATAAATCTAAAATAAAACTCTCAAAAGAGAAATAAAATAAAATAAAAACTAATAAATACCGTAAAATAATTCACCTTATTAAAAAAATGAAGAGAAAATAAACTTGTCACTAGTAAAATATATCGACAATAGCCACAAAATATTAAAAATTAAAAGCTATTTTCAAAGAAAAGAAAAGAGATGACTAGTTAATGAGTGGTAATTACCAGCTCATGAATGTTATATATTCAGTAAAATTTTGGTTATTATTAGTATATGGCATTATTATTAAGAAACTGATTTTTTTGAATATATAACATATATCATATCAAATTCTTTTATTTAATGAATATAATAGTTAATAAAAATAATAAATATAAGAAAAATAAAAAGAGAATTATGACAAATTTGGCAATGAATAAATTGAAATCTTGTTGCAAGAGCATCATAACTAATATTCCACTAAAAAAAATATATTTTCAAATTATTCCAAAATAATGAATGTAAACAACTCAAACATAAACTTATGTTATGAAGATGATAAACACAATGGGCACAACGTTTTTATTATGCACAAGGACTTCCCTCAAGGTATAATGAAAAAACTAACATTATTCTCATTAAAAGGTAATATAAAACATATAAAATAAAAATATTTATTTAAAGGCTCTTTTACTACAATTTTTCTTTAGAAATTTAAGAATTTAAATATTACTTTTAAAATTATAATTTAAATATTTTATGAGTTTTTAATTTAAATATTGCACAGGCTACAAATGCAAGGTTTTTAAATTATAAAATTAAGTTGAAATATAAATAAATAATTATTTCCAAACAGTTCACACGCCACCTCAAGATGGTACAAATTTTTATTAGGATTTCCATTTGTCTTTGTGCTTTTTTTTTTTTTTTTTTGCCACATGAAAATAGGGCGTATGCTGTCGTCACTTTACGATGAAGACAAAATGTTAACAATTGGGCTGATGCGCTTATGCGTCAAACAAGATATGTATGATTTTATCAAATTACTCTTTATAATAAAATGAAATAATTAGATAGAGCGTTAGGCTATGTTATTATATTGTGATGCTATAATTAATAATTTATTATTAAATTATATATAAATTATTATTTATTATTGAATTAAATAATACTATTTAATGGTATTATTAAATTCGTCAATTTAAAATTTATTATAGTTTTAATCTTAATATTAGATCTTGTTTGATATAATTCCTAATATTAGGTGTCGTTTGGTGTAATATTATTCATTTTTATTAAAGTAATTTTCAGAGAAATGATATTTTTTAGAAAATTATTTTTTAAAATTGAATTTTATAGCGTTTGATTCATATATTCTTTTTTACAAAAATACATTATAATTATATTTGATTCACTTACTAATTTTAAGAGAAATATATAATAAAATAATTTTTTATCTTTAATCTATTAATATACATAGTTTACAATAAATAAATTTATTTAAAAAATAATTATAAAATTATTTCTCAATTTATCAGAAAATTGTATTTACTAATCTACTCTTTAGTGAGTTACTTAAAAAAAATTAAGTGACTAAAAAAATATAATTTTTTTAAAAAATTTACATTTCCTTGCAGCAAAAAAAAAAAAAAAAGACTACTTCTCAAAAAATTTTATTTTCTTAATTAATTTTCTTCAAAACAAATAAAACCCTAGTAAAAGAAGAGAATTTCGGATAATGGAACCCTAGTGGTAATAAAACCTATAAATTATTCTTCAAAAAAAAAACTATAAATTATCTGTCACTTATGAACTGTTTCTCTGTCATTTTAACAAACAATAAAAAATGGAGGGAAACTTTAGGAATATAAACAAATGTGAAAGGGAAGATGGTCCCAATGATACAACTTGGAACAATCATATTGACAATTATTAAGTCTAGAAGGTGGCAATTCTTGCTTTCTTCTTTACAGTCAAACAATAAGTTGAGAATCCTTTATTTGTCATATAGAATATGTATTAGTTTATATCTCTCTCACGGATTCAATAGTAATAGAAAATATAAAATCACAAAAATAAAGCAACATCTATGGAAGAATTGTCAAATTAATCTGTGCAAACTCCATTAACCCACTTGTGAAAATGCAATAATATCACTTGTCGTGCAGGGAACTCCATACGATTAAATTTATATTTGTTGGTATTTTATTTTACTTTTTTTTTTGGGTTAATTACTTGAAGCATCAAATATAAATATATATCGTATTGTCCAACTTTTGATTTCCTCTATGCACCATACCAACCCTTTGCTCTAAGCCCATTCAAAGTTTTCATACCATATTTGCTATAAACCTCGATCGCCATGGCTTCCACCGATAAACCTGAACCAGAAGTCAACAAGTCCGAAGTGCCACCTCCTCCTCGCCGTGTTGATTATTTTACGGCTGATGTTGGTCTTAGGGTGTTGCTTTTTGCAGCTTCCCTAACTGCTGTTGTGGTCATGTCCACGGCAAAGCAAACGGAGTTGGTTTCTGTGCCGGGAGTGCCTATTAGAGTGCCTGTTAAAGCCAAATTTAATGACTCGCCGGCCTTCATGTAAGTAATTATTAACATTCTAAATGCATTAGCATATACCCCTCCGTCCCAAATTAATATTCATGTTTTCCTTTTTTTATTGTTTCTTTTTAAAAAGGATTGAATTATTTGATTTTCTATTTACTTTTATTTAATTATATGATTATCAATGCTTATACACAACAACCATTTAATATACTTGTTGAAAGTTGAAACAAATTTTGAAATTTGAAATTTTGATACATATGATTTGATAATTTCATTTATTAGCAATATTTATATTCTTTAATTTTACATTAAAGAACAACAAACTTCAAGATTATTTAATATGAATACTATTCATTTATCTAACATTTTAATGTTAATGCAAGGATATAATAGAAAAAATTAAGTAAAAACAATCACTTCAACTAAATTATCTAATATTTCTTAATTTTTGTGTAAAAAGAAATAAATTTATAAACTTATGACGAATGAACTATATAAGTTTTAATATGTGCATGCATAAACCTTCATGTCATTAAAATAATAATAATAATAATAATAATAATAATTTTTTAAAAAAAGAGATATGCTTGCATGGGATTCTTAAAAGATCTATAGATGGATTATTGTTTGCGACTAATTCATTATAATAATTTTATTAAAATTCAAATTATCTAAAACAATAATATATTAATGAAATTATTATTTTAATACTTAAAAATCATATTAATTATGATATTACAGTATTGTAGTGTGCACCTCAATGAATATGTTTTAGTAGTAGTATAAGTTAAAGATCAATAGTTAATTTAATGTTAATTGAAGTCAATGTCCTAATAGTGATGTGGGGGTTTTGGTATAGATAATTAAGAAGGTGATAGTATCAAACGAAATAGGTCGGATATTTATCGATTCACTCTAACTGGTCATTAATTGATATATGACTTAAGGTTAAGGGTGATCATTCATTGGACATAAAGCCATTATCGTATATGAGAAGTTTTGGTGCATGTTGATACAGACTAAGGGGTACTGAAGTTTGAGTTGAGTTGGTAAACAACCAAACTAATACGCCAACTTGGGTATTTGTTATCTATTATTACTGCATGAGAATTTGACTTTAGCAGTTTTGCTATATTCACTAAAAATAATCAAATTAAATTTCAACTGCAAGAAATCTAGCTGAACCATGGTATTAGAATTTGTCTAACAAGATGTGTAATTGTGCTTGTGCAGATACTTTGTAGCAGCATTGACAGTTGCCTGCCTATACAGCATCATCACAACGCTTGCATCCATTGGTGTCATCGCTAAACCAGTTTATGCTACAAAATTCTTGCTCTATTATGCATTGTTGGACGGGGTAAGTTTTCACCCTTTTGTCAGTGCATGAGACTTCTTCCGCTGCAGGGTTGATATCTAATAGATAAGCTGATATAATATGCAGTTGATGCTGGGAATAGTAGCAGCAGCGACAGGTGCAGCAGGAGGAGTAGCATATATTGGGTTGAAGGGCAATAGCCATGTAGGATGGGCGAAGGTGTGCAATGCATATGACAAATTCTGCAGACATATAGGAAGCGCCATAGCAATATCGTTGTTTGCTTCTATTCTGCTTGTTTTGCTAATTATGCTTTCAGTCTGCTCCCTTCACAGTCGGATCCGCACTTGAATACAAAGTCTAGTAATAGATTGATTGTTTAATGGCCACCCCAAATTGATGGGGAGTTTGTGGTTTGTGTGTGAAATTGTATGTGCTGTGTATGGCTTTCAGGCCTGCGTTTGTAAGTGAAGTATAATTTCTGTTACTAAAGTTTAGTTGCATTTGTTTATTAGTTTCATTTAGTTTCGTACGCTGAAACGCCTTTTTATTATTTTTTTATTTGTATCATATTATTAAGTGAATATATAAATCGAATTGCGTAGAGAATTAGTGCAATAAGATTAGGCAAATCAAGGTACCTTCAAAAGTACTGCAAAAAATTCCTAAAATAATGAGTTTTGAATGTGAAACTAAAAGTTATGAAAGGAGAGATGGAGACTGGAAATATGGAAGCACGCAAACTGCCTCTAATTATATAATCCAAAAAAAAAGAGTTGTTCACACATGACACAGGTTTGATTTTGTCAAAAGACTACCTGATAAGATATGGGACAATGAGGAAATGTGAATTTGACAGTTGAATTATGAATGCAGGTTCTGTATTTTCTTGTTCACACAGCTCCTTGATCAAATATGCAAAGATCTAGTATTCTTTAGTCTCACTCTTCTTCATTACCAAATAATAAACAATCATATGTTTCTTTGTTTTTTTTTTCTTTTTTCTGTTTGAAACAATTGGATGCAACTTTTTTTTTTTTTTTAACTCAAAATATATGGATAAAGAAAATACCCAAAAAAAAAAAAAAATCTCCAACTAGTTATCAGTTATCATATAACAATGCCCGAGTAATAAGCATAATTTTAGCTAACAGGTTAGAACTTCATTGGTCAAATGCATGCCTTGTAAGTCAGAAGTTACAATTGCTAGGATTCAAACCCTTCCACTTTTCCTTTCCAATCATTGGCTGGATGAAGAGATGTATATCTTCAAGTCCAAAAATAAGCAATTTAATTTTGGCACATGTATTCTAGGAAGGTAAATTACTTGAAGCACAACAAATAAGCAAGTTAACGTAGACTAACATAGCTCACTGTAAAAGCAAGATGAAGGAACCAAAAGCAGTCAATCAGATTCGGAACTGAATAAATAGGCCATTTTCTCTTTAACTTGCCTTGTTTGCACTCCATTGAAGTATCTAATAGTTTCATTCTTACAGTCTCGGGACTTCGACTGATGAATGATATGCAGATTCAGCATTTAGCTCCAACAGTTCAATCTTTTTTATTCTAGAATGAGTTGCATCAGTAACAGAAGAGGAGGAAGGAGATTCAATGGAGCAGCCATGAACCAATCAGTCTTTAGATGAATTCACTGGGAATTCAAGCTAACCATGAAGACATACAAATCCAATCACAAATAATAAACTGGAACTCAATGGGGATTGCACAATGATATGCCTCATTTCAATTACGAATGCATGGGGAGAAGAGACAAGTAGTATGGTAAGCTTCAGTTGAGCCAAAACCATAATATCCCTGAAACGCATTCCCAGGATGACTCTGAGGAGTTCCTTAGAAATCAGTGGACAAATAAATATGCTAAAGGGTTATCATGATTACCCCTGTGTTATAAAAGATATTCAGATTTTTTCTGGAACAAGTTCAATAATAGCATTTTTCAGCATAAAAGCCAAAGTACATTGAATGCAAAGATATAAATTAAGACAAGTTTAATGCTGTATTCTCCTTTTATCTTTTATTAGTCTTGTGAGTGTTCAAACATGTGGATGACCTATAAGGTTAAGAGAGGGTAGTTTAGGACAAGACCAAACGGCCCACAGACAATAACAATTTACTGAGAAAATCCAAATTTGACACTGCACAAATAAACCTAACTCAGTTCATAGATATTACAACTCAATCAAGTTTCAAGACATTGAACTTTCTCCACAGCAATTCCAAAAAGAATCATACAAGGAACTATGTAGTGGCCATACAAAGGGAATGATTGTCTTATGCTTTTCAGGCATTCAACATTTCGTTCGTTCATCTCTACAAAAGAATTTCACCTACAGTTCACATATAGCAGTAATGTGAATTTAAAAGTTAGCAAATTGCATACCTTCAAGCAGGTCACGTTACAAAACTGGTTGGTTCTATTTCGCATTCGAATTACAGGCATCTATCAGACTGCATTATTTAAAAGATTGTTTGTTCGCCTAATTCTTGACCGGCCATCCCTTCTCTTAGCACCCTTTGGAAGAATTCTTCCAGTGTGTCCTTGCCATAACTTGGTGTTTTCTCAGCACTATAATCACCAGTCTCAGGATCCAAAACAAGCATACTCTCAGCTGCATAATACCTTCCAATTTTGCCAAACTCAGCGGTGTCTTCCATTGAAGGAAAGATCTTAACAAGGAAATCAAGAATGCCAATAGCGAAATCCATTATTCCAATTGGCACTTTCAAGAACTTGGGTTCCTTCCCCAATAGCCTAAATAA
Source organism: Omphalea diandra (assembly GCA_949677035.1). Lineage (NCBI taxonomy): Eukaryota > Viridiplantae > Streptophyta > Magnoliopsida > Malpighiales > Euphorbiaceae > Omphalea > Omphalea diandra. The sequence continues at coordinate 19,156 of CATIWR010259406.1, read as the reverse complement.
CATTTCCCCTTGTTCCAGTGGTGTCAATGCCTTCCCTGGCCCTCCTATAGGCAAAACCTGATTAACTTTATCCCCACTCAAAACACAATCAGCAATGAATGAAGCCAAATCCGGCTCATTAATAGGTTTACAGGCACACAATTTTCCATCACCGAACATCACATAAGGCTTCCCATCTTTAACCAGTTCAAACTGTCCCCCTAAGCTCTTAAAGAATGCAGGTGGTCTCGCAATACTATAAGTGAATCCATCATCCTCTTCAGCTTCTTTCATCAAATCAGCTTCGAATTTCAGCTTCGCTCGCTGAAATTCAAGAAGAGGCTTTTGCACACATATTGCAGAAAGCAATACAAAATGGTGAGCCCCATGATTTCTTCCTGCAACAAGACTATTCTTTGTTGCCACATAATCAATCTTCCATGAATCTTTAACACCACCACTGCGACTAGCAAGGCAACAAACTACAACATCTATTGAAACACTTAAATCACTCAAAGATTTCTCTAAAGCATCCAAATTGGTGACATCAGAGAAGCAAACATTAGCACCACGCAACTGATTCAAAGTCTCTTCTTTACGATTCCTACCTCTATCCCACTCATTTCTCTGGCAACAGCTATAACATTAAAGCCTCTATTAACCAACTCTTGAACCACAAATTTCCCAATGTAACCAGTTGAACCCACCACCAAAATGTTAATATCTTTTGGATTCTTGCTTCTAAATGAAGACTGGGTTGCTTCAACAACTGTTGTTGTTGAAGCTATAATGGGGCTGAGCCTATGTCTTTTAAACTTAAAGGGTAGTGGCAAATTTGAAGGAGAGGATGATAAAGAAGAAGATAAAGAGTCTACCTGGATTGGATTGATAAACTGAGAAGAAAATCGAGCTTTGTAGCTTTGAAAGCTCGGTGATTGGAGAGTGAACAAATTGGCAGAGAAACAAAAGGACATTTTTTTCTTCTTCAACCTTTTAGATCGATGTGGTTGGTACTGGTATAGACGAAAGTGAAAATTTTGTTCGTGGGTGGCTAGGCGAAATCAAGAAAAAGGAAAATGTGAGGCGAGGGATGAAGTAGAGTAGACTCTCATGGTCGCGGTTGTTGCTCTAGAATCTGAAAAGCGATAGGTGGATAAATTGTCTACGATCTGAATTTTTTTAAATTGAAAAAACGACATATCGTTACCTTCTTCCAGATAAGACAGAAGATGCGTTAAGTCGGATAAAACGACACGTGCAGTTACAGAATACATGAGTTTGGCAGTTTTTGACGTTCGACCGTTTGACCCGTAATTAGTAATTAGCACGTCCATCCCAACGGAGGTTAAAATCAGTTGCTTCCACGATCATGTGATTAGTCCTAAACCCGTCTCTACCCTTTGCTAAAACTTGAATCTTTATCCTTTAGCTTTCTCATCCTCTGTGCTTTCTAAATTACGATCAAAATCGTACCATTATACAAACACCAAAACGAATAATCTAAATGAAGCAAACGGGAATTAATGCGCAGAACTCTCTTCCCTTTGATGTTGCCCTCAAAATCGCATTATCTCTTGAGGTTCAATGATTTCATTTCATTCCCAGTTCTGATTTTTAAATCTTTCTTATTGGTTTTCTCCGTCTTTTAATTTGTGAGGTTGTAATTATTCTTTTTATGTTCATTAAGCTATTGGATGTGTGTGCATTGGGTAGTAGTAGTCGGTTTTGGAGGGAGCTATGTGGGTCGGATTGCTTATGGGAGTCTCTTACTAAAGAGAGATGGCCTTCACTTCCTCTTAACACTTCTTGTCCTTCTTCGGATCCTACCATCAAGGTTCTTTCTTTTCTGTCTTAGAAACAGTGTAATCATGTTCTTTGAAGCGGTTTGTTTGATTAATAGCTTAAAATTTATGTTAAAATAAAAACCCACTTGTTACTTTTTCCTTACTGCTGTCTTTATCTAATGTTATCATCGAGGTTCTCTTATTATCTTGGAATGCTTCCAAATTTCTGTTTTTATAGCTATTTATATGGTTAGTAGCTTATAATTCGTGTGGAAAGGAAAACCCACTTGTAACATCGTACTTATTGCTGTCTTTATTGAATTTTATTGTGATGGTTGTTCCATTTCCAGCTTGGAATCAGTTTTTTTTTTTTTTTCTGTTGTTTCTATGATGCGTAGCTTGTAATTCATGCGGAAAGGAAAACCCACTTTAACTTCTTATTGCAGTCTTTATTGAATTTTATCATAAAAGTTCTCTTTGTTCTATTTTTGAATCAGCTTAAAGTTAGGGTTTTTATTGTTGTTTCTATCATTAATAGCCTATAATTGATGTGGAAATGAAAACCCACTGGTTACTTCTTCATTATTGCTGTTCATATTAAATCTTATTCTGATTTCTGAATGAATATTGTGAATCAAACATAATTATAATCGTTCTGTAATGCCATTGAGATGTAGGGGTGGAGGGAGGTTTACATAAGGATGCATAGAAAGATGGCAGGTAAAGCTACTGCTGTGATTCAGTTCGTGGAGCACCATTCTTCATCTGACTCACTAGAGGTTGGGGACTATTATAAAGCCATTGAAGATTTATGTTCAATGCAGATTGCATTGAGAGATGTTGAAATGTTCTTTTTCAAACCAAAGCTGAATGTGCTGGTTAACTTGGTTGCCTTGCACTACTGCATTTGCTGCCTTAAAGTGCCGGTACTCATCTTGCACTTTTTGTTTTTTTTTTTTTTCCATACAACTGATTGTTCCCTTTTTCTTTTTCTTTTTTCCCTTTTTTTTAGATAAAAATTGTTTGTTTCTTTAATTTGCTTGGATTTGGAAATGGTTAATAGCATGTTTTAATGTTTTGGATGGTGACTTTTTATTAGTGACCGTCTCTTTTAGTCATTTTACCGCAAAAAAAAATGACATAGAATTACAGCCCTTTGTATAATGCTTTTAGATAAGTTAAAAATTTTATTGTCTAGGATTCCAAACTTTTTTTTTTTTAACTCTCTTCAAAGATTTGGAGAGACTGATATTGCTGTAATTAGTCTAAAAGTCTGGGTTTTGAGTTCAAGCTGATAAATAAGCAAGCAATTCATTGTTTAATCAAGTAGGTAGGTTCAGCAACAACTGGATCCCAATTTTTACAATTGGTCCATTTTTGAGCAATAGTTAGGCTGTTGTTTAACATCAGCCAGTCATCATTCTGCTGTATTAGAAATTTTGTCAAATGGGCATCAAGAACGACCTCCATTTAAGGTATTTACCAATATCTATAGCAGAAACACGGTTGCTTCATTGCTTAAAATAAAATTTGCATACTCATCTAGATATGTGGAATCCATGTTCATCAACCTACAGAAAGTAGAAGCGTCATAAACATGCTTCATTATTGAAACTTTAGATAGGGCAAAAAGACTTGTTGGATATGCTGTTTTTTGTATATGCTTTTATTACATTTGGATGTAATAATGGGCAGGCTGGGCATGTGATCGATGCACTCCTGAGTTGCAAAATTTCAGAGCGGCAAGTGTGTGTAAAATGGTGGAAGCTTGGCCGTTGGTTTTATGGCTTCCGCATGAGGGATGAATCTCATTCTCACAGGGTAAGTTTGGCAGATCTGGCAACAGACAAAGGGGAGGAAGTTTTGAAGGTCCTTGACAGGGGTGCAATTCATGAGGTCTTGCGCATTGAGATTTCCATTTCAAATGCAACATCTTCTTCATGGTCTTTTCAAAGCTGACCGATATAAGTTTATGCATGCAACAATATAGGCTTATGTGTCTACTGGCTATTCTCTCTCATGTTATATCCACAGAAGAGGGTGTCCTCTGATGCTTCTCCAAGTTGGCATTTCCTAGCCATCGGGCATTTGGATCTATTCCTAATTCCACTTGAAACATCTGATCTTCTAAATTATGTAAAGAAATGGCCACAAAATGCTGAATGCAGCGATGATCAGCTCATGTTGATACTACTTACTCTCTATAGATATCTGTTTATCATATTTCTATAAGTCAACATATTTGTTCTCCTCATGTTAGTCCTTTGGAAAATAAAAGGTCTGAAGCTGAATCCTAGTGTAAATGTTTAAATGTTAAGCTTAAAACTATTGTCCTCTCACTGCATATATTTTTGTATTATAACATCTTGTATATATTATGATTATCTTCTTGAAGTAACAAATGCTTCAATTACGTGATTTGATGTAGCTAGATGCTCAGCAGGATGTTCTTGTTGTACCATTTAGTATCTTATTCCATGTGTGCTGATATGTTTCTGTCAGAAAGCTCATGTAATTGTTGATGGCAGGTTGAAAAGTTTAATTATGGGAGAATGGCGTGTTTTCTATTGTTCTGTAGGATGACGAGTTTATTGTATTTATGGTGAGATAACTGCAAATTACAGTCCTTTATGATCAGACATCGTAGGCTAATAAAATTACTAATAATCTGAATCTGCCGTTCGGCGGGGACTTTATACTAAAAGATTTACGGCTGAACTCTGGTTCAAGTTCCAAAGCAAAAATGTAATTTTACACTGTTTGGAAAAATGATATAGGGAGGAAAGAAAATATTATTTTTCCTCCTTATTTTTCTTTTTCATGTTCGGATAAAATGGAGGAAAAAAGAAAATAAATTTATTTTTCCTTGTTTAGATAATAGAATATGGAAGGAAAAGAAAATATTATTTCATACATTTTCAATTTTATCCTTTATTAAAGAAAATATTTAGATATATAATTGTATCGTATAATGAAAGAATAATTATTTTATACTTTAATTGACTTTATATGAAATTAAAATTTATATAATGATAAATATAATGTTAATACTAAAAAAAATCTAACATTATTTTTTAAATTTGAAATGTTCATTATTTTTATATTTGAAATGTTAAAAAAATATATTTATAGATTGAGTTATAGTTTTTAAATATTGAACATTAATTTTTAAATCAAAGGTACATCCTTGTTAAAATTTATTTGTATATCCTTCATCAATAGAGACGAGATGACCACATTTTCCTAGGTCAACTTCCTCTAGTCATGACCAAATATTGCATGGTGACTTGGGAATTACTCTTGATCATTTGCAAAAAGTTTCCCTCACAATATTTCTGGTACCTGAAAATAAAGTATAAGGAAAATTTACCACGAAGATAAAAAGGTTGCTTGAAAAAATTCTCTTTCTTATACTTGACAAGAAGCCAATAAAACTTTAAACACACCAAATTCTTTTCATTCAATTACTATAACATGTTTATGTGCAACATGAGTGCCAGTATATTTAATATTGGAATTGCTTAGACGAATCTCTATGTATCCCTATTCAATCAAGATAACCACTGCAATACCATGTTGATATGTATAAAAAGTGAAGTAGTTTGATATGCATCAAGTCAAATCTTAAGCTAGAGAGTATGGGAAACCATACCATGAAAGAGATCTTTCAATGTAATTTGGAAACTTGCTAATAAACAAAACATTTTTGCCAAAAATAGGAAAAACTCCAATATGTGTTGTAATATTTGATATATGAACACATGTACAATGATCAACTGAGCAGATAAGCTGGGCCAACTAAGATTGGATGGAGCAATCATCTCAAATTAGAAACATATGGTTTTAGCTTCTGTTAAAAGAAATGAGATGCTATCTAGTCTTAGATTTTCATAATTGTTCTTAACTTTTCCTATCAACATCATCACATAGAAAGTAAGACATACTAAAAAGATCCACAAACATAATCTTTACACTGAGATATAGTTCAACTAAATGTGTAAACTACATCTACAAACCTAACCCATACAAAGAATTAAAGAGCAACACTGTTTTTTGTCAAAATTGGTAATATGTCTTATATAATAGAAGAAAACAATGAAGTTAGGCAATTTACTAGTTAAACAAAAAACAACTGGAATTTTAAACTTTATTTTATTAAATTTGCAATTTACAAATATGGTGCAGTATTACCATTAATTGAGGTGAAATGCACTAGTGTAAGCAAAGCAGAACATAAGAAATTCCCAGAAAACAAGTACACTTACATTTTTGTCCCTGCAAAACAAAATTTTCAATGCCACATATAAGGATCCAAACAACCAAGATAACCACAAAAAAAAAAAAAAAAAAAAAAAACTAAGAAAAGCAATGCCAAATACAATGAATTGAAATTTGTCACAAACAAAAGTGGAAAAAAAACCATAAAAGGCTAATAGAGATTAGTTATTATCATCACCTCTTATGACTCAGGTACTTCAGAAACCTTATATGAATCTGGTGTAACTTACAGATGACCACAATCCCGGGAAAATGGACTACAAATAACCAAAAAACAAATTATAAACCAAACATTAGGAAGAGAAAATTTGAAATAGAAAGACAAAGGACACCACAATTTAGTCACTAAGAAAAAAAATAAAACAGGAAGGAAATAACTTTGAATATTCGATGCAATTTCATTCAATTCTACCTCTACAGCTCCAAAAACTGAATCAAACTAATCAGCCATCAAAGAGATTTACCTCTATCACTTTGTAGATCGAACAATGACAGCTGGATTTTTAGCCACAAACTTTTTGACTTGATGGAGATAATGTAGCTGGATCGAGGATGGAGAACGGCCAAGTGAAAATGAGAACTGGGATGGGACCAAATGGAGTAATTTTTGTCTCGGGTAATAAAGTTTTTGTTTCTGTAATTTTTGACAACGTGCATGGGCAGGATGGTCATTTCATAAAAATTCTCTTATTCTTTCATTTTTTTTTCTCCATTTTGGAGAGAAAATGCAGAGGGTAAAATTCTTAATATTTTCCTTCCCCCTCCCATTTTTCTTCCCTTCCCAAACAAAGGATTTTGTTTTTCCTCTCTTATTTTCCTCTCCTCCTTATTTTCCTCTCTGGGCTTAGAATTTAGACCAGGAATGAAGGTGGTCAGAAGTTTAAGCCAGAAGAGAAAAAGAAATACAAATCGTTAACTATTTTTGGTGCTGGTAAAAAAGAAAAGTGCAACGAAAGAAGATAGTTCTGAAAGTAGGTTTCACAAACAAGAAAATATCCAAAGTTTAGTTGCCTGTTTCCAGTTGCTGCTCCACCAAGAATAATGAAAGATTAGAGAATATGAAATGCTTGAAGGATTCTGTCAACCATGGTAGATAGCGTACAGCCTTTATCTTCATGGAGGATTGCAGAAAAATTCAGCAATATTTGACATCATCATTAGATTCCTCTCTCCTTTGAGTTTTCTTTTGTGCATCGACCAAAGGAGAAGGAAATAATTAATGCATCTGCAATGCCAAGTTGACTTGGGATTACTTTATTCAGGATTTGTTAGAAGCTCAAATTATATTACCTTGAAACCAATTTGCCATTGAAGGTAGCCTAGTTTCTTTGAATTATATTAATACTAATATTAGTAGGAAGAGAAGATAAAGGATGCAACGTGCCCCAACATTAGAAGTTTTTCCTATATAATAGACCTTTAATTGAAATATTATTAGCACAGTTCAACTAATAATGGACCTTTTAATTGGTGAGACTTTATGTGAGAGGAGTTGATGTCAATTGTGTTAAAAGGATATTAACCCATCTTCAAGAAGTGGTTGAACTTGCATTTAACTCTAACATACTGCTTAACCAATTTCATAGGTGAAACTTGTTTCATTGTTGGTGAAATACATATTCTTCCTACAGCATAAAACATCATCAAGGAGAGCATATGTTTGGCATTTATTATTATGCATATTTATTGTTATGGTCTAAAACTACAAAATCTTAAATTTTAAAGTAATTTTGTTATTTTCTTAATCTAATTTTCAAATAATATTTTTTTTCCAAATTCAGATTCATTGGATAATTCACCAAAATAAAAGTTCAACTTTATGTTCACAAACACCCCTTCAATATAACAACATCCACGATGATTTATACTTTATATATCATATCATCATTTTATTATCTATATTTTTATTATATTATTCCTCACTATAAATTACACTCTAAGAGAGTGTAATAGCATGAACCCACAATCAAATCACATATTTATTTTAATAATTTATAATATATATTCAATATATAAATAAATTTATTTTCTAAAAAATTATATCATTATTTTTAAAAAATAATTTATTAACTTCGGAAAAATTTTTACTTTCTAATTTTTTTTTTGATTTTTTAAAATAATATATATTTTTCTAGTTCTTTATGTTGCTATTTTCTAAACAAATACTCGATACTTAAAATATTTTATTCAATTAATATAACTTCATCACATAATTTAAAACAATTGAAGCAAAAATAATAAAATAAAATATAAATTTTTATTGTCATTGCCTCTGAAAATAGTGAGGTTTTAGAAAATTGGAGAAGATGTTGAAGAAAAAAGATGAAATATGAGAGTGAGAAATTAAAATAAAAGTTATAAAATATTTATAAATAAAATTTTTTTAAAAAATAAAATAAAGTTGTCGTAACATGCTACAGTTATATATATTTTGATACTAAAACATCAAGGTGTTTGATTTAAATTTATAATTAAAAAAAAACTAAAAAGGCTGTCAAAATTGTCAGCCTTCACGCAGAATAGGTTCATTCTTTTGCATCTCCATTATGGTAAAGATGTAATAAAGTATCATTTGTATATTAAAAAAATGTATTTTATTGATAAAAAAGAAAATTTTATTTAAATCTAACGGATTTTTCATATTTATATTCTTTATGTTTCTTTTTTTAATGAGTATTAACAATTTTAATTTTTTCTTTTCATTTTAATTTTGGTCTATAGAAAAATAAAATTAAAAATATCAATTAATAAAATATATGAAAATTTATAATATATTAATTGGTAACAAAAATAGAGTAAAATTATTTTAATACAAAAAGGAAAAAGAAAAGAAACAAACAGAAACGGAGAGGTAGAAAGTTACGTTGAAGGATCTTGTCTAACAGCAACGATACACGGCATAGACCTTGGGCTGCCTCGGAGGGATGAAGATGGCCATGATAATAAGAGCTAATATAATCAAAACCATAATCCCTTGAAGATCCAAACCATTACCATCATCCATTTCAGCACAGCACATCTTCCCCATTGCAGTTTTCTGTCTCTAGAAAAGAAAAGATAGCAAGTAGTACTAGTTAGGAAGGAAGGAAGGAAGAGAAGGGAATCCAAAAAAAAATACAAAGTTAGTGGGTACGTAGACTACTTGCAATTATTTCTATCCAACTTGCCATAAACTAAACATATTATATGACTCGAAATCCATTAGAAATCAGTAACGACGTATTATGCTGAATTAATAAATGGCTTTTTCAATTATTAGTTGTGATTAGTCAGACGCAACAAAATCAAAATTTTTTATCCTTCATTTCCAGGGAGGATGGTGCAACATTATGGGTCAACTGTTCACTTTGAAGTCATCGACAAAAGAGTATAATAAGGAAGATTAAGGTTAGTTACTTGTATTCTTGGTGGATAGGGTGCTATCAAGATCTTGGATGCCGGCTTAAGGATAACATACAGAAGCCATGCTCCGATGCCAACTGCAACTCATTAAGAACACCCCCACAGCTTCAGCTAACATCAGCCATTATGCTCAACAAATCAAAACGACTCTTAATTACATTAAAAACCAATGTCAGACAGTTACCAACATTAAAACATCCATCTGTGTTAACCGTATGCCATGTTATTGGAGTTGTTATTGGGGAGAAGAAGAATCTAGAGAGAAAATTGAGAAGAAAAAACTGTTACCAAGTGTAGCTAAGCAAAAATGAACTTAGCTTTCATCAGTTGTATTTGTTAGTTTATATACAAAGAGTTATTGCACGTGTCAATCTATCTATGGGTAGATTATCTAACTAACTGACCGTATGTACAAATAATTATCTCTACAGTTACCATATATAAGATCCATCTTTCCAACTTCCTTGTCACCAATCAAATTACCATAAGAGATGTGGATAGGGTTTCATTGGTAAGTGCCACAAATTCTCGTATATTGAAACCCATGGTTATGGATCCGAATCCATTAGTATAAACATTTTATTTTTCGAGTGAAATCCCCCTAATATATGAAAAGGGTAAAAAAGTGCTTTCGTTGTTGTGGAATAAGAAACCTTCATATAAGCAATACATGATTCGATTCCAGCTGATTCAAGAATTCTAGATTTTCTTTCAACTTGCAATCTTGCAAAACATATCCAGATGAACCCAGAAGCTCTTATCATAAACCAACTTGATCTGCATATACATAAGTCCCATATTTTCAATTTTCAAATGCAAAATCCGCTCACATAAGCCAATTATCTCCAGTATCTACAAACAGTTCTGGCAAGCTAAATGCTGTCAAAAATATTTCATAGGTAACCTGATCATACTGTTCAGAAACTGTATTGCGTTAAGTATTTCAGGTAACAGATGAACAAATATAGAAGAGGTCAGTTATTCAATCTCCAAGCATTCTTTAAAGCAGTTAACTTAGTCCTTGCATATCAATTATATTCCCCTTGCCTTTTAACTTTTAATTCCACCCCAGTGCAGAATACAGATTTAGACAGCAGTTAATTAGATATTCCAAGAAATTGAGCAAAGCTCAGGTATTTGGGCTCCCATCCTACTTCCTCTCGAGTTTTATTGTTGTTTAATTTCTTGCCTAACTGATCACTGGTTCCTGCATTAACAGGATGATCAATGGGTAACTTTGAGAGGATCAAATAACAAAAGTGAAAGGACAAAAGGCAAAAAACAAAAAAACAAATCCTCAGTCCAATTAGGAGGACAATGAAGTAGGAACAAAAGAGAAAGCGAACACGATGCTAAATCAAAAGGGTTTTTCACACATCAGAAAGGAGCTCACTAGTAAAGCCTTCAAATTTTTTACTGATTTTCTCACTTTCAGCATCCAATCCATCACTTCCTGTCTGCAGAGACAAGTAGGACAAAATTAACTTGGAACATCACTAGTTGATCTAATAAACTTCTTGAAAACTTAACAAGGTTACAACTTATGATTACACACCTAGACAAAGGTTGATTGTCACAACCTAAGAAAATTCGTCAACGGAATTTCTTCTTCAAGATTGCAACAGCGAGGGAAGCTGCATCCTGTTAAGATAGCACCAGGGCCAAAACAAACATTGGTTTCATTATTTTTTGCCGCCACAGAAAATTGTAACACAAAGACAAGCTCAAGTCTGCAGGCTAGAACTGAATTATCCTCTTAATTCTCAAATACCATCTAAAGCATGATGAGTAACTACTAACCAACATACAAAATTTCTGGCTTCATAAGAAGAGAAAGCAAACAACTGGAGAAGAGCATAAAGCTTAACTTGGGAGGATAAAAAGTACATGGACCACAAATCAAGATGCATAAATCACAAGCTACAAGAATTTAATATTCACCTCGTAATGAATAAGATTTAAGATGTGATCTGGACGACTTTCGACAGTCCCCTTCTCCAACCAGTAAACATGTGCACCCCTGTCCACTTTGTAAACCAGTTAAGGTTAAGTGAATACAGAACCAATATCCAGGGCAAATACTCATAATTGCCACTCAAATATACAAAAAATACACATTATTAGAGTCCTATAAAGGATATGTAAAGTCCTGCCAATCTCAGTACACAGCCATTGCTCTCTAACACCACTTTTTCTGCCTTCAGAAGCACATCAGTCTAAGGCTCCTCCCAATTGGCACAATCGGGCTGTCCTGCATAGTAGTACATTGATTTCACAACATATATACAGTACATTATTAAATTTCAAAATCTCCAAAGATCTAATTGACATTGCATATTCACAACATGAAGCCCATATTCAAATGCATACTAGGAAAAAACTCCTTTTGAACCAAAAGATTGAAAGAACTACAATTTCAGTTATCTTAGTGACAAAAAAGTTAGCTGAGAACTTGTCTTAGAGGTATCACCTCATCACATTGTCCATTGTCATTGCAATCATATGGTGCAGAACTTGACGTAAACAAGAAAGAACCTTCTCCATTCCAGCTCAAAGCAGCTTCCCTGGTGCATCCAAGGACCAAAGGAATATCACAAGTTCAAAGCGGGAAAATCTAAAACAAATCGAACATTTCAATTTTTCCTCCCATAGTTTTGATACTCCTTCGGCTGCTTATACATCCCTATAGCCAATTACTTCACATGGACATGACATCTAAAGTCTCTATGAACTTGAATCCACGAAATAATAGGACGACCTACTATGAAATTACGTTGCTTATGAAACCCTATCAAAGCATATTGATGTGAGGTATCAAAACATATTGATGTGAAAGTGGTAGTGTTATTCACCTTTGTAAGAATTCCTCATTCATTTAAGATCAAAGCATACTGATGTGAGGAATCACTGGATCAAGAATGTATTGGAGAAGAAGCTATTATAGCTTAAGAAAATTCCTACAAATGAAAATGGATCAGATATGTTAACAAAAATTCTGTCAAGGGATAAGTTTGAATTTTATCGAATAACCGTTGAAATGGTAATATCCTCTATGTAGTCGAGATAGAGGAGAATTGTTATGGGTCCCTTCTACGTGAGGGCCCATATGGTGTAAATTTTCTTTTTTTTAAAAAAAAAGCAACAAACTTAGCCATGAACATGGCTAAGTAGCTTGGATTAGCCAACAAGCAATTAAGACGGCAACAATAGCTGCAAGTCCATGGACTGAGTGAGGTGAGAGCAAAGTGAGGGTGAGCTACAGCATTTTGGTTTGATGAGTGTGTGAAACAAGAGAGTTTTATTATTTACTTGAAAAAATGTTTTTTTAAAGGGTAAACGATAAAATGGTGAAAATAATATTTTGGATTCGGAAAATATTATAATTTCATTATTTTATTAAGTTTGTATTTATATTCCTCTAGTATTTATTTAGAGACAATTCTCTTTCTAACTATTATTTTATTAGTAAAAAAAATATTTAAAATTTATCTCATCAACATAGCTCAAATAAAAAAGTGAATCACTTTTTTCAATATCACTTTTATTTGATCATTATTTTCTTGTACAGTATTTTATTTTATTATTGTCCTACCCAACATTTAACACTTTAATTTTATTTTTAACTAATTTTATTTATAATTAATTAAATATAATTTATTGATGTCAGCAAAATATATAAGTAACATGCTATAAGACAAATACATAGTAAATTAATATTTTAATTAAACTAAAAAATCTTCATTATTTTTTTATTTTATTTAATCTTTATTGTTCCCTTTCAAACAAGCCATAGCAAGTAAATCTATATCTAATCTCTCTTCATTTTCATAGCTTTCACTCTCATTTTTTATTTTATTCTATAATATTTTAATAAAGTTAAATTGGTAAAAATTAAAGCGACTAATTATGAATAGTTTCAGTGCAGTTTATGCATTTGGCCTCGTTATGACGTATGGAACTGGCGCTCAGCCAATCGTTGCTTTAAAAGTGGCATAATGGGTGCTATTTTGGCCTTTGCCTGGAAAATGATTCAACCATTTCACTTGGGTGCTGGGGGTTATTTCTATATGGATGCCATGTGTACTGCCCTTTATCGAACGACGGCGTTTTATACAAATTAGCGCCGCCCACATTGTTTGACTTAGGTGGAAAATTAAAGTATTATTGCTTGAACATTTGTTTTCTTGGTTTATTAAAAATTTAATGTGCATGGAATGGAGGCTTCTCGGGTTGGGTTTTCATCATAACGGCCATTATTATTATGATGGGAAAAGAAGAACTACTCTAGTTAGAAAGTTTACAATACTAATTAATCCATTAGCCCTTCTAAAAAAAAGTATTTTCACATTCAAAATCATTAATCTTTTAGTTTGATGCATAAAATTCCAATTAATTGTGAAAAAAATTTTCATCACTTTTTTATGCTTAAAAAAACTAGTTTAAACATACACATTTTTTTGGTACGTGGGAATGTAAAGCATAAACATATAACAATATGCTTTATTTAATTTTTAAGACATGACCAAAATCTTGCTTGTCTAATCATGTTTTACTTTCAAATGTAATTGCTTTACATTGTGATAGGTATAATTCAATTCAATTAAGGGATTAAAAATTTTTTGAGATTGAATAAGAAATTCAAATTTGAAAAATGAAAAAAATTGAAATGAATCTCAATAATCTTGAATTATTTAAAATTTTTAAGCCGATGTCTAACTCGGATAATGAAGTTTTGAATAAAAATAATTATTTAATAAAATAATATATATATATATATATATATATATATATATTCAGATTGATTTTAATTAATTTCATATTTTTCTATTTAATTTGATTATTTATTCAATTATAAAAGGAAAATCAAAACCATCTTAAATCTTCAAAATTGAAATAATTTAGTTGAATTTTGTATTCATATTTATTTAAATTATAATTTAATTTAATTTTTAAAATTGGTCCAATTTTTCAAAACTATGTGCTCCGCCATGCTTCACATGATCATTTGCTAATAAAGCATACAAATTTATAATGTCTGAGTTCACAATTAGTCAAAACAATATTTTGTTTATCGATGCACTTCGAATCTGATGTCGCTCGTGCCTCCCAAATTGATTTCGATTTCGATCTCCTTTTTTTTTTTTTTTTTTTCATTGCGTTGGAGATTGTATTTATAATAATATAATAATAATTCAAGTTACAAAAACTCAGCTACTATTTTATTTTATAAATATAACATGGAACTATGATTCTACATATACATTTTTTAAAATAAAAATTATCAAACCCTTTCACTCTAATTACAATATCCAACAACATCAAATACTTTTTGAGTGGAAATTAACATATTTTTATTTTTTATTCTAATATTATTGCGTAAAGTATATTAAATTTATTTTTTTTTATGATTTTATGCTCAAAAACATATTAAGTTATATTAAAAATAATTTTTAAATTATCTTTAAATAATATATTCAATATTTTTAATATTAAAAAATGATTATATTAATAAGATTTAAACTCTGACATTATTAAACTAAAATACTAAGTTATTCAACTTATTTCAATAAATTATTAATGACAATGTCAAACAAATTATAACCCTATATCGATTTCAATAATCAATAAATTTTCATAATAATAATAATAATAATAATTATTATTATTATTATTATCATTTGAAATAAAAATATCACTCATTTTTATTTTTATATGCCTCTATTTACATTAGGGGTCATCTATTTATCGTCTATAACTTTGTCTATATCTTCTTAACTTATATAATATTTAGATAATATTCCAATCCATAAATATTAATTACTATATATTACAAAAGAAAAACAGAGTGATTTATTATATGTAGTCTAGCAAATGTGACCTACCTTAACAACCTTATTTCTTCACCATTGTCTTTGTCTTGCAAATTTCATGGGTCCCATGAGAGAATAAAACATATGATGCCCAATTCTTTTACTATTACAAGGCTTTTTGCTTGCATTTTTATCTCCACATGCTTAATAGATCCAATACATGTTTATAGTGTCATATTCAGAAAATTTTAAAAATAATGCTCATATATATTAAAATTAACGATTATTTGTTCATTAAAATTCAAAATTATCAGACATGAATAATAAATATTTTATTACTTAAAGAAAAAAATTATAAATTTTTAAATAATGACAAATCAATGGTTAAAGTTAAAAAAGATGAATTTAATTGATCCAATTATTAAAATAATGAAGAACTAGAGAAATGAAGATTGAAGTGTATGAAAGAATATGAATAGAGGATCATCTAAACATTTAATTTTTATTAAAAGGAAAGTTAAAAAATATTTTTAAATACTACATAAAAGAAAATATAATATTGAGTTGTAGTTGAATGTTAAATAACAAATTGATTTAGTTAAAATTAAATTGATTGAATTTATAATCAGAATAATGAAGTGTGTATGTAGTATGTATAGTAAGTTAATGGGACCTAAATGAAAGTAAAGTAGTTTATGTTTGGTAGGGGATTAATGGAGGTTAATTGTTAATTTTTATTCACCTTGTTCGGCACAGTTTTTTTATATAGGAAGTTAATTGTTAATCCTCTTAACTATTAACTTCATTTCAATATATTTTTATTAAGTTACTCCCCTAAATTAAAAGGGGTGAAAGGATGAAACAGAGTAAAAAAAATTTATTTCTTGTATTGTATTAGCATTAATATAAATAATATAAATATCATAAGAAATAAATAAATATTATTAATATAATAAATATAATATATTATTAATAATATAAAATAATTACTAATTTAAATATTATTAAAACAATAATATTGGCATTATAAATTTTTATTAATATAATAATTATTACTAATATATTAAAATTATTAATGCAATAACATGATTATTATAAAATTACGTTATATATATTAATAAAAATATTTTGAATATAATAATTATTTATAATAGAAATATTATAATAATATACAATAATGGTACCAAAATAATATTATAAAAATAATTATAATTATAATAATAATATAATTATTAGTATTATTAAATAATATCAATTGAATATAAATATAAATAATTATATAGTATCAATGTTATATTTTTAATATAATATCAAATATAATTAATTATTACATATTTATTGTTAGTGATATGACTATTAACTTTCATTCTTTTAATTCGTACCAAATCGTATTATAAAATATTTTGTTTATAATTTTTGTGAAAAAACGGAATCCAATGACCCACCTCCCACATACTTAGATCCGCCTCCGCAGGTTTGTCCCCATGGTCCTGCATCTACTCCGGTTATTTTGTCTCGTAATCCAATCCAATCCTTCATCTAACTTTTTCCTCATTAACTATTTTTCTGCCAGCCATTTTGTGACTTTTTTTTTTTCGATAGACTTTGAAGGCTTTGTTTTGTAATGTAAGAAATCATATGCACTACCAATTAAAAATAAATTAAAATTTATTTTCTTTAAATATTATAAATATTCTTATGAAAAATGTAACCCTTTTTTCATTTTTTTAGGTGAATTTTTATAAAGTAGTTATATTTTCAATTAATTGATAGAGAAAATTATTTTGTCTATTTGCTAGTTATTTCTTCATGATCAATCATAGTACTCTTCATAGTGTTTACTCAACCATAACAAATAATTTAATCTTAGTGGTTACTCTAACAAATGATTTAATCGTAGCCATTACTCTAATTACAATAGCCTAAATCACATTTAGAATTCTTTTTTTTTTAAATGAAATAAAATGATGCAGATAATTTCTTTAGAGCAATAAAAGTGTTTTGATTTATAAAAAGACACAGGATATTTATTAAAAAAATATTTTAAAATATCAATATAAACTAAAAATTAATTATCAAAACTATTGGCAACTGCATTTTATATCAACTTTAAAATCATAATATAAATTTTTGACATAATTTTTAATGGCTTTGTATATTTATTAACAATAGAGATCTTTACTATGAATTGGTATTATATTGCAAAGATAATTAAAATTTATTTAATATATAAATTATATTAAAGAGACAATCAATTGATTTTAAATTTTAAAACTCTTATTAGCAACAAATTGCAAAACTCTTAATAACAAAAAATAACAAAATAATCCTAAATGGTAACAAAATTTTAATATTAAGAAACGAAATAACTAAAACAATAGAAAATCATTAATCTAAAAAAATTAACTAGAAACAAGTTTGTTGTGGATAAAATTTGGGAGGGTTAATTACTAATTTTTTCTTAAATTTTTTTCATAATTAACAAATTTGTTCCTGAGTTTTTATGCCCTTATGATTTGTTATAATTAATTACTTGTTCTTGAGTTTTTAGGCTTGCATGAAATAGTTTCGCTTTTTTATTTTATTATATTAAAATATTATTTTATTTATATTTTTATTAAATTCATGTAAAATATTGATAATACTCTTAATTTCATATAAAATTTTTATTTTTATCAATCTATATTAAACTTGAGCAATCCATATAAAATAGGCAATAATCAATCTTAAAAAATTAAATTACCAAAATCATCATCACAAACAACTTCTAAATTCATATCATGTTACAATAAAAGTTTAAGTCAAGATCAACATATTTAAAATAGTCCAAAAATTATTCAACTCGAGGATCAAAAATATTAAACTTGCTAGAAGGGAAAAAATAGTATAGGCTGATTAGATGATTTTTACCTTTTTTTTTTTTTTTGTAAATTACAATCTTTATTCAACAAATTACAAAAAATGGAAAAAGACAATTACAATTTAGAAGGGACAAAAAAAAAGCACAACTTTAGATTATCATAATAATTGATATTACCCAAGTAAATATAAGCTAAGTTTGAAGTTTGATTCAAGACACTGAATCACAAAAAAATAGTAAGTCTAACTCATCCCATAATAGGACTCACTATTCACAAATTAGCATGACTCGATTCATTCTTAAATAATCAGTCCATGATTCATCATAATCAAGTATCATCATAAAAGTAGTCCTCGTCAAAAAATAATACTCCTAAACATACAAAATTCAAGTCTACTTAACAAAAAAACAAATCATTGTAGCCACTATATAAGGAATCTTACTACGTATCTCTCCCATTTTACATTCACTTGTTGCACACTTATCACAATCCAAATCAAGAGTGTGACTGACACATAAATTAATATTATATTAATTCATACAAGTCTTTACATAAAATGTAATTGTAATAAAAGCAAGAAAAATCAATATTTACTAACCCAATAAGATAATATTTGAATATCCAAAACTTATAAATTGAAAAATATTAGCAAAATCACACAAATAAACTGCAAAGTTTATACATAATAAGATAAATAAGATTGTTCAAACAATTACAATAATAGTTAGCTGGAAAAAATAGAGATCGAACATACCCAACAGATGTCAAAATAACAAATAAAAAAATATATCCTCCAATATAGAGCAAACCAAAACTTGAATCAAGTACAAATATCTAATGATCTTAAAAAATGGAACAAACATGGATTAAACTAATACTCAGTGAATAATAATTATAACACGCAATGAAATAGTAATAAATAATCACGCAAAAAATTTCATAATATAGTTTTATATTTCCAAATATGTACAAATAATTAAAAACTAATTTAACCAATCAAATTAGTTGACTTCCAAATCAATATTTAATGCATTAAAATTAG
>CATIWR010259398.1:0-17589 GCA_949677035.1 Omphalea diandra | reverse complement strand
TAGAAAGATTTTTTAAGGATTTTTTGAGTTCTTCATTAGAAGTCTTCAAGTCACTAACAAGATCATTTAAGCATTTAAATTCATCCTTAAGTTTTGAACATTTTTCTTATAAACTTTCATTTTTTATTTATGTTAAAGCTTTATAAAGCTCATAATCAACATCATCAAATGCATTATACTCATCACCAGCGTATGAAGAAGTACTTACATCATTAGAGGAGTTCTCTTAAGTTATGAAGCAAAAGTTTGCAACTTCATCATCTTTTTCTTCATCACTTGAATCATCATCCCAAGTAGCCTTCAAACTCTTATTCTTTTCCTTGTGGTAATAGAAAGATGACTTTCTTTAGATTCTTATTTCTCTTCTCCTTTCATCAACTCCTTGGTCATTTTTGATATATTGGCAAGCTCTTATTCTTCTTTGTCACTTTTATTTGAGTCACTTAAGCGTGAATCATTTTCTTGAGCTTTGAAGGCGAGAGCTTTCTTCTCTTTTTTGTTTTCTTGTCCTCTTAGCTTCTTTATCTCTTCATTCTTCTTGAGAGCCATCTTATGAGTGAGAAGATTGTCAATAAAAACATCAATTGCACCTTCCCAATCTTCATATTGGACTCTTGAATGCTACATACTCTCACACCAAATTTATTTAATGGAAGAGTTAAGAATTTTAGTATTTACCTCATAATTGGTAAGAATTCTCGCAAACTTCTTCATGTTTGTGACAATAGAGAGGAGTTTATTTGACATGTTGGTGATGTTTTCAGTGTATGAAGAGCTCACACTCTGTCACATACATCTCCAATCTATTTGATTTTATAAGAGTTGTGCCCTTGTGATAGTTTTCTAATGCAATTCATATGACATGTGCGGTTTGACAATATTGGGCTCTCCCAATTTCTCTCTTGACATGGAGCTTAGGAAAATAGTCATTGCCCTTTTGTTCTTCTCATTTGTCTTCTTTGTGCTTCACTCCATTTTTCTCTTGCAATTACCGCCTCTACTCCTTCAACCATCTTTGTCGGAAGCTTTCACTCTTCAAGTATATAATCCCATAAATTGTTAAGGTCGCTATCTATCAAGTTAGATCTTCATTTTATGCCTCCAAGAGCATAATTATTGCTATCAAAGTAGGGAATAAGGTGAGAGTGGATTCTTTCTTGTGCCATTGATTTTTTCTCATGCCATTGATCTTTTCTCACACAATTAAGAGTTTAATTGAGACTTAGCTCTGATACTAATTGTTGGCCCTTGCACACCTATGAGGGGTTGAATTGGTGAAAATTTTGAATTTTGGAGGAAGCACACACAATTAAAATGTTGGGCTCTTTCAATTTCTTCTCTTGACATGGAACGTAAGAGAATAGTCATTGCCCTTTTGTTCTTCTCATTTGTCTTCCTATGTGCTTCACTCCATTTTTCTATTGCAATTACCACCTCAACTCCTTCAACTATCTTTGTTGGAAGCTTTCACTCTTCAAATATATAATCTCATAAATAGCTGAGATCGCTATCAAGATAGATCTTCATTTTATGCTTCCAAAAAGTATAATTATTGCCATCAAAGTAAGGATTAAGGTCAGAGTGGATTCTTTCTTGTGTCATTTATCTTTTCCCATACAATTAAGACTTTAATTAAGAGTAAACTCTGATACTAATTATTGGCCCTTGTACACCAAAGAGGGGTTGAGTTGGTGAAAATTTTGAATTATGGAGGAAGCACACACAATTAAAAGGTTAAAGAAGGAGTAAAAGAAAAATAAAGACAAGATTTATAGTGGTTCAGGTATTAACCAACCCAACATCCACTCTCTAATTTAACAATTGAGTGTTCTACTGAATCATTAGTGTTTTACAAGCTCATATTCAATTTAGTGTTTAGGCGTACACCAAACCTTACAAGTATTTTCCCAAAGCACACACCCAAACCTCATACAAGTGTTTTATCAAGACTAATACTCAAACTTATACAAGAGTTTTCTAATGTTTGATCTAAAACTCAAACAAAAGTGTTTAAAGCTCACACCAAACTATGTACAAAGAAATAAAGAGTTAAAGTTGTGACAATTAACTTTGCAAGAGTTTTGGGATAATCAATAGTTATTCTCTTGCATTCAAACTCATTTGATGGTATATATATATGCTACAATCGCCAAAAAGACGTTATAAATAAAACTATGCGCAAATCTTCAAAATATGTTAGGCAAATCTTGCATTTAATTCTAGTCAGACAAACTTCGCGGTCATGACAAAAATTCGCAGTCTATATTTTGGATTGTGTTTAACAACTAGTGACAACTTGACATTAGTCATTTTAAAAACTAGTTATTGGATCTTTCTAATTGATCTCAAAAGTAGCGTTCCCTACTAAAATTCGCAGTCCCTACTAATGTTGCGATCGCTATCAAGCTATTATACCTACCGTAAATCAAACTAGAGTTTTGGCTTTACTTTTTTTCTGTTGGTCGTGGTCTCTACCAAAATTTGCGATAGCGACTTTTGAATCTCAACATTACTTTGCAAAATTTGCGGTCGCTACTTTCGAATGCATATTTTCATACTTTGAGTTTTTTTCTTTTAATCACTTCTATTCAATTTTCAATGAGATTCTAATTCAATTTTTAATGAGATTCTAATTTAATATCCGTAATATCAACACTTAAGATTGATATTAGAACTTTTAAATTTATATTGTTAAGATTAAAAAAAAAAAATTAAAATTAGATTTGAACAATCTAGTTGAACATTTTAAATTGAGTTCCTTGACCAACAAATTTGTCACATGTTATGTTGGAGTTAGATCACGGCTTTCATAAGCAAATGCATGTGATGTATCAACATTTTTATACATGCGAAGCAATATTTTCTATTTATTTATTAGTCCATCTCTTGAAGTTACATTTTTTTTTTTTTTTAATATTGTTTGCAATCTTTCACAGAAGAAATACATTATAAAATTGATTTATAAATGTGAGGTATCTGAATAAATAAAAATTTATTTATAATTTTATTTACTAAATTCACGAAATTATTTATAATTAAATTAAAATTTAATAAATTTAATAAAATTTTAAATGAATATTAATTTAAATTTTTTTTCTTATTATCACAAAAATATCATAGTTAAAATATATTTTCCTTTTCATTATTTTTTTTCTCTTTCGTGTTTGTTATCTCTCTCCTCCTATTATTATTATTATTATTTTCTTTTTCTTTATCTACTTTTTCCTCTTTATTATCGTTTTTCATTTCTTTCTCTTTAAAATTATTATTATTTTTCTTTTTCTTAAATTATTTTTTAAACTTTATGTATTTGAAATAAATTTTATTTATATAATTTTTTTAAAAAATATTTATAATAATAAAGTTTTTTTTAGAAAAAAACATAATAATATATGAATGATATTTTTTAGAAAATAAACTATTAAATTAAATTTCACATTTAAATTAAGCACAATTTTTGTTTGGACTAAACATAATATAATATTAATTTAAATTGATTGCTTAACTATTTTTTTAATTCAATCGATGCAATTGGTTCAACTAATTCGCTTGAATAAAATATTTCTTAAAAAATTTTTAAAAGCTTACAAAAATATTCAAAAAATCAGAAAAACTATAGTATAATGGCGCAGACTACCACACTTGCTGTACATGACCCTCCCAATAAAATTTCTAATAGCAGGAATATGGTTTGATCGATATCTCTAATTTTTTACCTTTATGGATCTATCTATTAAATTGGAGAAATTAATTAGGGTCTTATTTTGGTCCAAAATTATTTATTATTATGGATCTTATTGTGGTCCACATTTATTTTCTAACATTGTTAAAGGTCAATCTTGTCTAGCAGCTTCGTGTCTTCTCAACCTTTTTAATTATTTGTTAAATCAATTTTAAATTTATTAAATAATTTTATCTTTTTTTTAAAAAAAAAAAAATTCGCCATGTGAGGCTCCTTATTTTTTATCTGGATTTCATTGTTGAGATAACTTCAACCTCATTTAAGGTACAGTGATAGTGGCGGAAGCATAAAGCCAAAAGGATGGGTCCAAAACCAACTCATTTTCTTTGTATTTTAGGGTCTAAGAATAGCAACTTGCACAACATTTGTAGACGATAGAGAATTTTTGGACAATTTTTGTGTCTCCACTTGTCGTACCTGTTATAATAAGCTTTTTATTTTTTTATAAATACATTATTTTATATATAAAATAAATAATCAATCTAAAGTAATTAACTCTTAAATTTATAAAAAAATAAAAAATATTATTAAAGGAATGTTTAACGACTTTACAAAGATGAGTAGGAAAGAGAAATAAAATTTAAGATTTTCTAAAAACAAAAACAGCCTATTAGAGTCCAAGATGACTGATTTTTGGCCGGAAAATGGATTCAATTCACATGTTTAAATGCACATAAATTAGTATTTTTTTTAATATATTATAGTTTCATGACTCATTCAAAGTTCTAATTTTTAATTATTATCATAAAATACTTAAAAATTGAGTTTCATTTAGATTATTATAGTAGTTAAATGATTCAAAATATTGTGTACTTATCTCCTCCACCACAGCAATATATTACCAAAATTTAAATGAAAGATTGTTAAACTTTGTATGTAATCACCAAATGATTAGATTTTAGTGCAGATGATTTGTTATATTAGGAGATAGCTAACACTTGATGAATAAACTAGACCATCCCATGTTAGTGCGCCTTCTATTTTCTGTCTTTATCGTTTGCTAGACTGTGATGGGTTCGAAGAATCAAACATAGGTAGCTGGTCACAGTTAGCCTTGAGTTCCCTTGGTTCAATGCTTTATAGAAAAGAGAAACGATTTGTCAATATTGATGTACATTACTCTGTCCACCAAAATCTACCACATTCTAGTCTCAAAAGAAAACAAATCATAGTGTCACATGTACCACGTTCTAGGAACAATGGGTCTGTGGTCTGCGGATAACCATGTGTGTGTGTCCCTTATCTAGTTATTTTCCTTTTAGCTGATCCATCATTCAAAAACTGTCTTTATGGATCTTTGTTCCTTCCTTTCTGATTTGCTTGATACTTTTTAAACGCACATACTTCTGGAAAGCATGGCAATGTTGTGATTCTCTACTACTATATTTCTCGGTTGTCAATCATTGTGTGTGGGGTAATTATACAGGTGTATGGGATTACAATATCTTTAATGCCAGCTTAAGGTTAAGCCAGTTGGTAGGGATTGCAATTGCTTTTTTCTGTTTTTTTTCAATTGTTGATACGATCACATTTTTCAAATTGACTTTATATATTTAAAAATATTTTTATCTTTGAGTGAAAAGCTTTTAGAAAATTAAAGAAGAAACAAATTTTTTGAACTACTTGAATTAATTCTGAGAGTTTATTTTCTATTTTATTTTTATTGATTAATACTTATATGTAAGCTTTTTAGAGGTAATAATTTTTTATCCGATCCAAGATCGCCCAAAAAAGATTTAACTCAACTTGATTCAAAATTGAAAGAGACTTGAATTTACCTGATTTTACCTATGAATCAACTCAAATTGATCTAACCTCAATTTGATATGTGCGTTGATTCAATTGATCTAATTTAAATTATTTAATATATTTAAAAATTAAATTAATATGCTTTTATTTTAAAATATTACGGGCAATTCAACCCGCCTCACTCAAAAAATTTGAAACTACTCAATTTTTTTTTACACCTTTGACTTAGATAATTCAATCTAATTTGTCAACAGCTTAAAACAATTTGGTTCGAACCTATTCGAAAAAAATGTGGCTTGAAAATGGTTGAACTAAAAAATGATTCAAATTAAAATTAATCTAATCTAAACCTGTTAAATCTAATTTGTTTTTCACTTCTACGACTTAATAGATAACAATCTCTTTAATACCAACTTAAGAATAAGATTTTTTTTTTTTTTTAGTGATCTTAAGAGTACCCTTTATATTGATTAATGCATTACGAATTATTTTGTGTATCTAGATATTGACTCCAAAAATTTAATCCAAAAAATTAAGAAATGAACAAACTCTCTTAACTACTTGATTAATTCTTGAGTTTTACTATTTATTTTATTGATAAGTACAATATTATATATATCTCCTTGTAAATCCTCTTATCTTGATATGAATAGTCTGTTTTAAGATTGGATAAAAATGTAAATGTAGAACAATCCATGAACACAATAATTCCCGATCACTGAATATATTCCTTATTTTATGGTGGTCATTATAAAATAATTTTATTTAACTGAATCATTAAAATTTGAATTTTTTATTAAGATTTATTGGCTAAATTTTTTTTTATGATTTTTTTACTAGAAATTGACTATGTATTTGAATTTTTTGTTATAACTCATAAAAATAGAATTTCAAATCTTTTTCATAAACAAAAATTCAAAATAATTTAACAATGGAATAAAAATCATGAGAAAAATGTTATGAATACTAATGGACTAATGTTTAGAGAACGTGTGACCCTAGGGCATTGACTCGCTCCTCCACTTTAAATGATGTGTTTTGAATGATAACAAAACTATAACAAAACCAAAAGAAACTCTAATGTCTGTACTTTAGTGTTTTTAGATGATTTGAATAGACCCGACAAATGTTAAAGGGAGAGATTGTTGTGAGTGCTAGGAGGAGAATATTTGGAGAACATATGACCCAAAGACCCGATGAATGTTAAAGGGCTAGAACAAGTTCAAGGCTGTTGTTCAAGTTCAATGGGCGTTTA
The DNA here is from genome assembly GCA_949677035.1 of Omphalea diandra. Classification (NCBI taxonomy): domain Eukaryota; kingdom Viridiplantae; phylum Streptophyta; class Magnoliopsida; order Malpighiales; family Euphorbiaceae; genus Omphalea; species Omphalea diandra. The sequence continues at coordinate 10,843 of CATIWR010259398.1, read as the reverse complement.
ACATCTCCCAACGAGTGTTAAACCATTCAATAGGTATTGAAGGATGAACAATAAACGTTGATTGGATGCTGCAAATTACCAAAGTCTTTTGGACCTTGCAATGGGCATTGTCCCTTTATAACAAGCGTTGGAGAACTACTCTAGGTTGAGTAGTACTGGACCTTGCCACGGGCATTGATCTGGCCTACCAACAGACGTTGCATATTTGCAATAAGCGTGAGAAAAGCGTCCAAGCTTGAGCCAAACCTTCTAGAACTTGAAACAGGCCTTGACCCTTCTCAACAAGTGTTGAAAAAGTTTCCAATAAGCATTGCGAATTACTCAACAGACATGAAAAATAACTGTGCAAAATTTGAAAAATAGAGCACCAAGTTAAAACTTTATGAAAATGAATAACGAGCATTGTTTTTGCTCCAACAGGTGTTGTAGTCAAAGCCAAAGTTTGTGATAGCTTCTACCAAAGTTAGAACTCCCTCACTTTCATCTAAATCACATGTGTATAATCATAGCGGCTCTCACCCTCACTCTCATAGGCTAAAGACAAATCATGTTTTTATTTATGGAATCAAGTATTGCAAGAATGCATAGATTCCTTAATTTGTTAGGCATCAATCCTTTAGGAAGCCACCTCATACTTGCTCTACACATGAGCTGAAGAAAGCATTCATTTGGTAATGCTTTTACTGTGAAAAATATGGCCAGAAAACATACTTTTGTTTTGATAGGTTGAGAGATGAGCATGTTTATCTTGCTAACTCCCATAGACCCAAAAGAAAATGGGTACAAAAAAAGTTTAATTTTGCAGGTTTGGAAGCTCCTTACGCCCTACTCAAAAGGGAAAATCAAATGATGATTGGAGCTGCAAATTTTGAAGAGAAATTTGTATTTTTAGAGAACATAACAATTGCTAACATTTACTGTAACGTATCTCTATCCCTCCTTTTGTTTTGTTTAATATGCTTTTGCTGAAGGGGAGTTTAAATTTTGAACCAACATTGATATCAGTTTGGAGTTTTTATTTTAGAAATCTCCAGCAACTATCCTTCCTTTCTTACTTTCTTTAACTTGTGAATAGAACGTGTAACCCCAAGTTATGCAATTGAATTTGTGTTTGAATATCTTAGGTGATTTGTTAGAAGAAACGATATAGATAAGGGGATTTTTCCTTTACTGCTTGTTATGTATTTTTAAAACCATCATGTTTGTTTTTTCTTTGAAAAAGTTGATCTAGATTTTAGGAAGAGAATATTTATATGTTTGCAAGGGGGATAACATTTTATCATTTTTTTTTAAGAGGAAAATTGTTGTATATCTTTTTGTCATGATGACTAAAAGAGGGAGAAGATTTGAATGCTTTGATTGGATGATTTGATTGCTTTATTTGGTACCACTTATTTGCATAGTCTAACACGTGGTATCACATCTTATGTGGTACAAAAATTGGTATTTTATGTGGCATATTTGATAACATATTTGGTATCCTTTGTGTGTTTAAGCTTTGTATTTTTAGCATCAAAGAATCTTGGTTTTGTCATCATTCAAAAAGGGGAAGATTATTGTGAATGCTAGAAGAAAAATATTTGGAGAACATGTAATCCTAAAGTGCTGGACTCATTCCTCTGCTTTGAATGATGTGTTTTGAATGACAACAAAATTATTGTTTTGAAGGATAACAAAACTTTGACAAAATCAAAAGAGGTTTTAATATTTGTACTTTAGTGTTTTTGGATGATTTGAACGACCAGACAAACGTTAAAAGGGGAGATTGGTTGTAAGTGCTAAGGGGAGGATGTTTGTATAACATGTGACCCTAAGAATCGTCGAACGTTAAAGGGCTATAACAAGTTCAAGGGCATTGTGCAAGTTCAATAGGCGTTAAACATCTTTCAATGAGCGTTGGACCATCAACGAACATTGAAGGATGAACAATGGACGCTGATTGAATGCTACAAATTACTAAAGTCTTTTGGACCTTGCAACGGGCGTTGTCCCTTTGCAATAAGCGTTGGAGAAGTACTTTAGGTTAAGCAATGTTGGACCTTGCCACGAGCATTGAAGTTTCACAACAGGCGTTGATCTGTCCTAGTAATAGATGTTGCATATTCGCAACAGATGTGGGAAAGGTGTCCAAGCTTGACCTAAAGCTTCTAGAACTCGAAATAGATGTTGACCCTTCTCAATAGGTGTTAAAGGAGTTTTCAACGGACATTGTGAATTGCTCAATAGGCGTGGAATGCAACTGTGCAAAATTTGAAAAACAGAGCACCAAGTTAAAGTTTTCTGGAAATAAACAACGGACGTTGTTCTTGCTCTAACAGGTGTTGTAGTTAAAGCCAACTAGCGTTGAATAATGATCGACAGGAGTTCGAAGTAACCGTTTCAAGTTTAACGGGGTTGATGAGGAACGATAGATATTGTCATTTCTAATGACTAGTTTTGCAGAAAAAATGTCAAACTGAACATTAACTATTCCAATAGCTAGTTTTAGAGTTGGCTATATAAGGAGCATTTTTTAAGGTAAAAAAAAAGAAACCTTGTGAACAAGTGTGAACATATATGTAACTCTTTGTGCAAATTTTTTAGTGTTGCTTTTGTATTTGGGTAAAGTGAGGATTATTTTTTTGTTATTGTTTTTGAGAGTAGGTTTTCTTGAGTACTAATAGCGTAGTAGCTGTTTGATTTGAGAGATAATCCTTACCAGCGGTTGTAAAGGTTGGTATTGTATATAGAAAAATATCAAGGGAATGGTTGTCCTTGAGCCTGTAAAAGGGAAGGTTCTTCCTTAGCATAGAAAATGGAAAGTTTTGTTATTGAGATTGGAAAAATAATAAAAAAGCCTAAGTGAAAAATTGGGGAGTGGAATAGGCACGTTGTCGAACCACTATAAAAAAATTCATGTTATTTATGTTGTTTCTGCATCATTTGTGTGTGTTTTTATTTACAACTCAATTCTCCCTTTCTTGAGTTGGCACATATGTCACTCATTTCAACAAAAAATATGTCAATAAATTACAATAGATTTAGTGATTCAAATAAATAAAATCAATATTTAATAATCATAATTTTTTTTTTTATAATCCAGTAAATATCGAGAGAAATTGCCCACTTATCTGCAATATCGACTATATTCGTGTAATATTCAAATAAACGTGGAGGAAGAATAACATTATCTTATTGAGGCAGAGAGTTACGTATGTAATGATGATGATGGACCGAGAATAATTTTAGCTGCCTTGTCGTACGAAGTTGGCAACTATTGAGGTTTGCTCATATGGATTTGAAATCCAAATAATAGAATGAATTGCTAAGTTGATTTATGTCCTGTGAATTGTGAAATTTGACATTATGGAGGTAGAGAGATTGAAGATATCCAAAAGCTTCAAGAAAACAGTTTGACTACATAATGTAAAACAAGTCCTGATGGCATTAATTGTTGTAAAAGATACCTTAAAATCTCAGTTCAACTCCTGCGGGCCTGCCTTTTCAAGTTTAATCAGAACATGGATGGCTTAACTATAATTAGTTGTAAGTGCTATTTTGATATCCTACTTATTAACAATTGCCATCTTTAATCTTTCAGGTGCAGGGATATTTGGCCATCTCTCGGACTCCAGACTAGGAAGAAAAGGCTCTCTAACAGTAGTTTGCCTCTTAAATGCCTTATTTGGCTGCTTGACCGCATTAGCCCCAGACTACTGGACTTATCTCCTCCTCCGTCTCTTCACTGGTTTCAGCACAGGAGGTGTTGGCCTCTGCGCCTTTGTCCTTGCCACTGAGCCTGTCGGCCCTACAAAGCGTGGCCCGGCTGGCATGTCCACATTCTACTTTTTCTCAGCAGGAATAGCTATACTATCAGGCATAGCGTACAGTTTTCGCTCTTGGCAAACACTCTACATTGCCTCCTCCATTCCTTCCATTCTATTCCTCGTCCTCGTTCTGCCTCTTATCTCTGAGTCCCCACGATGGTATCTTGTTCGTGGGAGAATCAATGAAGCAATGAAAATAATGAGCACAATTGCTAAATCAAATGGAAAACACCTCCCTGACGGGGTTATCCTAGCCCTGGACGAAGAAGCTAACAATACTGGTTTAAGCAGTGGAAAGGATCAAGAACCTGCAGCCACAAAAGAAGCAATAACAGGTTCTCTAATTGATGTAATCCGGTCACCAATTACACGTATTCGCTTGCTTTTGGCCGTGGCTATTAACTTCTTGTCCTCTGTTGTGTACTATGGACTTAGCTTAAACGTTGTCAACCTGGAAACCAATGTTTACCTCAATGTGCTGCTTAATGCAGTAGCTGAAATGCCAGCATTTACCATAACGGCACTTCTGTTGAACAAGTTTGGAAGAAAACCGTTGGCAGTAGGCACGCAATGGTTTAGTGGACTGTTTTGCGTCATGGGAAGTTTGATGGCAAGTGTTGGGATGTGGAAAGAGGCAAAGATGATTTGCGGGATTTTGGGTATATTTGGGATGGCAGGGACTTATAATTTACTGTTTATTTACACAGCAGAGTTGTTTCCTACAGTAGTGAGAAATGCAGCTCTTGGTTGTGCAACACAAGCAGCACAAATGGGGGCAATTCTTGCACCGTTTGTGGTGGTCTTAGGCGGTGCACTGCCATTTGCAACATTTGCAGTATGTGGGATTGTGGGAGGATTGCTTGCATTTTACCTCCCCGAGACATTGAATCAGCCGTTATACGACACGATGACTGGAATGGAGGATGGAGAGAGTGGTTGGAGAGGTGTTTGAATCTGTTTGAGATTTTGTTTTTTAAAATATTGTATGAGAGTTTTTTTGAGGTGAAAATGGGAAATTGAGAGTTATGAAAATGTGTGGAATGAAACATAAATTAGGATAATTAATTTCATTTTGTTTGAGAGTTTTTTTTTTTAGATTAATAGGTATAAACTACCTAAAATCTTTTCATTTCACTGTTCAATCCTTAATTTGAGAATTAAAAAAAAAAAATAAGTATTTGAAGATAAATGGATGTCAACTTTTAATTTTCATTTATTCTCATTCAAATTATAAAAAAATTTATAAATTATAATTCATTAATATCTATTTATATTTCATTCTTTAACTCTCTCTAATCTACTTTTATGCAATGTCTAAGAGCAATTAATTCCATGGCTATTTTTATTAGATATTATATATGAGAAGTAATCAATATATATATATATATATATATATATATATTCAATTTTAAACAAGTATGTATTACCTGTCAAGTAATTATCTTAACAACATAATACTTTTGACAAGCGACAATATAATATACTTTTATTTTATCATATAATAAGTAAACTAACAATTAAATATTTAATTTATTTATTTAATTAAATAATATAAAAAATTTTCATATAAAAATATTTAAAAAAATTTAAAAATATAAGTTTTTTGCGTAAAAAAATTTAAAAATTTAACAATGTAAGAAGCTCTTTATGTTAATACTTTTTAAAACTTTAACAATAACAACATTTTGTTCCTTATATAAAAAGAATAAATTAAAAAATAGCTAATAAAAAAAAAATAAAACTACTGATTTTCTTATTGTTATCAAATCAAATGTTCAATTTTAAATGAATATTTACCATTTGTTAAGCAGCTATATTGTCAACATAATATTTTTGATAAATGGTAAAATAATTTGTTTTGATTTTATCTTATGAAAAATAAGTAAATATTTAGTTTACTCAATTAATTAAAAGATATAAAAAAAATTAGTAATATAAATTATCCACATAAAAATAATTTAAAAAATTTAACAGTAATACTCTTTAGGACTTTAATAAAAATTAATGTTTAGTTTTCTATATAATAAGAAAAAATAGAAGAACTAACAAATAACCAATAAAAGTTAAAGTTATGAATTTTTTAATTTCTATCAAAATAATTATATTATTAAACAGTTTAATAATATAGAAAGCTCTTCCACCGGAAGGCATCTCATTAGAATATGAATTCTATACGAGGTTTAATAGAAGCATGGAATTATCGAATCCAGATTCAGAGACTGTTTCTCTGTTTGTACTGGAATATTTTCATACTATTTTGTCTTCTTCTCATCCTAGTTTCCAGTATATGAATAAGGTCTTAGACTCTGTTGAGATGCATGTTACTGAGGATATGAGTAGTACTCTATTGTGGCCCTTCACTGCGCCTAAAGTCTGTCGTGCTCTATTTGATATGCACCCATCCGAAGCTCCTAGTTTGGATGGTATGGTCGGCTTTCTTCAACCAGAAATATTGGGCTATTGTGGGACATGATATCACTGTCACATGTTTTGACATTTTGAACAATAGAGGAGAGGTTCCCTTTGGAATTCCACTTTGATTTCCAAATATCGAAGGTGAAAATCCACAGTTTGTAAAGGATTTTTGACCAATTAGCTGATGTGATGTGGTGGTAGATAGGATTGTTTCACAGGCCATTACTAGTACACTAAATGTTGTCCTTAGGCAGGTTGTGGATGACATGTACTGCGATTTCAGGCTTGGTGGTCAGATTACAAACAATGTTATACTAGGATTTGAATAGTGGTCGTAGAGGGTATGCAACATTAAAGTTAGATATGAGTAAGGCTTACGATAGAGTTAAATAATCCTTTTCAGAATGGATTATGCTTGAATTAAGTTTTTATGCTAGTTAGGTCTCTTTAGTAATAAGATACATGAGATCTGTCTCTTTCTCCTTTCTCATTAACGGCAAGGTAACTGCGCTGCTCCATCCCTCTCGGGGACTCAGGCAAGGCGATGCATTTTTCCCTTACCTCTTTATATTATGTGTACGAAGTTTATCATCTTTCCTGACTTTTGCAGTTTGTTAAGGAAACTTACATGGTGGTAAAGTTGCACAATATTTTCTATTTATTCTTTATTCTTTGCAGATGATAGTTTGCTCTTTTGTAGGATAAATCCTGCTGAATGTAATTATTTGAAGTTTTTTCTAGGCAAGTATGGGTATCAGTCTTTGAGTAGTTGATTAATTATGAATACACGCATTTTCCTTTAGCCCAAATGCTGCATCAGAACTCAAATTCTTATTAAGAGGATCTTCGGTGTTACTATTGCGGATGGCCACGAGATCTATTTGGGTTGCCTACTTTCTCTTTAAGGAATAAGTCTATTGAATTTGGCTATCTCAAGCACAAAGTGGCTCAACAACTTAATGGATGGAAGAATAAAATTTTCTCCATTGGAGGCAAGGAGATCCTAATAAGTCTGTGATAATTGATTAGAAAAAATATTTCTAGAAACTTAATATATCTTGTGGCAAATGATTGGTTGTTATTTTTTCTCATCTTCTTTGTGAGTATTAGCAACAACAGTTAGTACCATTAACTATAAAAAAATGTTATGCAAATGATTTGTTACCAACGACATCATCGCAAATAAAATATTAACGGAGGTATTAGCAACAAGAGATGACAATATGTGGTCTCTAAAACTTTTAACAACCACAATATAACACTAGCAACAAGATATCTTTATAGCAAAAATATGAAATTTTTGTTGTGAAATTAACTCATTCTGTTCTGCATGCTATTGATAGAGACTATGCAAATTTTTGATTGGGTTCGATTGAGGAGAGTAATAAGTTGCATTAGAAGGATTGATTCTCTCTTTACTGGCTAAAGAGTTTAGGTGGTCAGCGTTTCGAAGAACTTTTGAATCAGGCAATAGTGAGCAAACAAATCTGGGGGGTGATTTCTCAACCTGATTGTCCGGTGTCCTGTGTAATGAAAGGGAGGTCATTTCCTCATTATTCTCTTTTCCCTATTGACCTAGGTAATAATCCTTTTTACATCGAGAGAAGTCTGTTATGGGGTCTGGAGTGTCGGAAATGAAATGACGATTCATATCTATTCTGACAATTGGTTACCACTGCCTTGTAGTTTTAAGGTGTCTTCACCTCAAACTCTGCCTTGCAGAAATGGCGATGCTTGGATCTCCTCTTTTATTAGTGCAGATGGGTCCTAGAATGCTGATACGATTTCTTCTCATTTTTTACCTTTTGAGTCTAACTTGATTCTTCTAATGGCCTATCCCTGATTTCCTTGTACTGATTGTATTTTTTAGCGTTGTGACAAAATGAGTACATATATTGTTAAAGAGTGCTTACTAAATGGGCTTTGGTGTTTCTTGTCCCTCCCCGTAGGCTCACTCTGATACTTTGTCTAAATGGTGAAAATTCCTGTGAAATTTGTCTCTTCCTCCTACGGTTTGCATTTTCATGGGGCCTAATTCCTTTAAATGTGAATTTGACTGTCCCGCTTGAAAGCGGCTACCCTAGATGTGGCTATTGGCTTGAGACCTTAATTCCAGTTGTTTTCTTTGTCCTATGCATTGGACATTATTTCTCGTTTAGATAGTCTGAATACTTTTGATGTTGTGATATACGCCCGCTCTTTTTTAAGCAAAGGCAATTTTGAACAATTCAGTATTTGTTTTTGGGCTGCACTGAATCAACATAGTAATTTAGTTCATCATAAACCCTGTTTAAGTAGGGATGGGATGTTTTACTAGGCAATCTCTTGCTTGGAGGATTACCAAGCAACTCCTCCAGCAATATCTCCTTCTATTCATTTTGCCAGTGGATATCTTCATTGGCGATGTCCCCCTTTTGCTTTTTACAAGATTAATATGAATGCCTCCTTTCTTGAATCCTCTGGTGCAGCATTGGTGTGGTGGTTATTCGAGACTGCTTGGGTCAGCCAGGAGCACTAAAATGTGGTATCTCGGGATTTATTCTAGGGTAATCGGATAATAGGGATGCAACTTATTTATGGTCGTGTATCTTTAGCTAAATCTGGTATGGTGTTCTCTGATATCCTCCATCATGCTAATCTGGTGCAGTTTCCAACTTTTGGAGCTGGTCGCCGAAGTAATAATATAGCGGCCCATATCCTTGCACATGAGTATGGATTGAGAATGAAGTTGATGATTGACTACTTGACTTTCTTTTTTTACGGACACTCTACCCTCTTTTATCTCATTGACCTCTTCTTTAAAAGGTTTTTAAACAAGGCCACGGAGTTGTATTCTTTCCTGTACCAATCTTTCCTTTATGAAAAGTGTTCTTCCCAAAAACCCAAAAACAATTGGTGGGTAGCAATTGCTTCGCTTTATTTTACAAGTACACTGAAATTGCTGCAAGTATATTGAAGGATCATGGGATTACAACAATTTACACAATAGTAGAGCTTTTGTATTAACAAATACGAAAACGTCTACACACCACACCCTCTTTGGGCATACTTTGGACAAAAACAAGCGCCTCGTAATCCTGGGTATCCCAACAATTCATATGAAAATTTTGCCTAACTTATACTATCTACATCTATATACCCAACAAATTGGAGGCAGATTTTATTGAATTGGCAAATCATATGGTGCTGCTAAATCATGAAGGGCGTCGCAGAAAATACTGGAATAACCGTGAAGTGATTAGTACGCCTACAAAAAAAACCACAACAATAATGTCCCAATTCATTACTAAAATCTTCACAAGAATTTAATAAAAAAAATTAAAAGAAAATTATAAACGAGTAGGAAATACACTGCACAATAAAATTAATTATGCTAGAAAATGTTTGGTTTGGTCTTTAGTTTCTGTTTTTGTTGTCAAAGTTATATTTCTATATTTTTTAGAATTTGCTGTTTTAATTATCAAAGACAATAAAATCTTCACAGATGCGTTTATAGCAAAACAGATTTCTATATGCTTTTAATTATCAAAGACAATAAATACTTTGGATACCGTTTGGCGAAAAAATGAAGAGATTGAGACAATTTATTGTATCACATAATAAACTTGCAAATTTTTTACAATTGTCCTTTAATTCCAGAAAAAAGAAAATCACTGTAATTATATTAAGAATAAAAGGCTTCAATATATATGTCAAAAATATTGAAAGTAAAGGATACCTGTAATCTTCATGGTTGTAGCTAGAATTAATATCACGGACCCCACCACCATCACCTTTCCTCTTCACCGCTCTTTCCGTTCTCTCCTCTCCCGGTGCCGCCACCACCACCATGTTATCTTCCGATATTGAGCATAGCGTCGGCTTCCAATCTGCCGCCGCTACAGATGCCGATGTAGTTCCCACTCTCCCCCTCTTCCTGCTCCTAATCCTCCTTGTCGTTACCCTCATCAGCGCCCACATCTCCTCTGACCGCCGCTTCCCGCTTGATTCCGGCACATCCTTCCGTAACCCGCCACCGCCGCCGCAACACGATACGAATTCCAATAAAAACTTCATATTACAGAATATATGATTTGTGTTAATATATTAACACTTTATCTATTCAAAAAGAAAATCCAAAAACGAAACAAGAAAACAGAGATAATTCTTATTATTTTCAAGAAGAGAAGAGAGAGCGGAAACCCTCTTCTTCTCCTCCTCTCGTTCTCGTGTTTGGATTTCGGTCGTCGAATCGCATTACTGGAAGTTCTTTTGGGAAAAGAGATGAGTGGTGGCCTATATAGGAAGGGACTTTTTGGCGTTATCCGGTTGGGGATAAGAATGGGCTTTCATTTCTAATGTTATTACGAATGTGCCCCTGCATTCGAATGGGTGGGACCTGGCGGCTTATTAATCCGCTTTTATTACTGGTGTTTGGATCGTGCGTCTCTAATGCTGTGTTTAGATGAGAGGAGAATAAAGAGAAGAGGAAAATAAAGAGGTAAAATAAGGAGAGAATGAGTGAAAACCCCGTTTGGGAAGGAGTGTAAAATAGGGAGGGGAGGGAAAATAAAATTTATTTTCCCCCCTCTCTATTCTTCCCAAAACGGGGAGAAATAGGTGGAATCAGAGACCAAAATTTG
>CATIWR010259336.1:0-13463 GCA_949677035.1 Omphalea diandra | reverse complement strand
AATCAATCAATTGGGTATTTCACTATCTTAATGGTGTTTTCAAGCTCACACCCAACTTATACAACTTGTGTTTTGATGGCTAACACACAACCTTACAACAATGTGTTTTCTAGGCTAACACAAAACCTCACTCAAGTGTTTCACTAGGCTCACACTTAAACTTTTCTAGAAGTATTTTTACAGGCTAACACAAAACCTCAAAACTTGGTGTTTAATGCTTACACTTAATAATCACAATTTCATAAAGAAGATGAAGAAAATGAGTAGCAAAGATTGAGAGCTTTTATCACTTGTAATAAATTCTTTAGCAACCTTTTTCATGGCTGTTTGGTGGAGTATTTATAGCCAAACTTCACCAAAGAGACGTTGCAGATCATAGCTCATCAAATCTTTGAGACATGCTTAATAGATTTTGCATTAAATGCTTGTCAGGATAAAATCGCAGTTGCTACTGCCGTTCACGGTCGCGAAATCCAAATTCTTCAAGGGAAACCCCGTTTGTGTCTAACAGCTAGTCCACATGGCAGTTTCTTATTAGTTCACCAGAAAAATATAGTCATTGTCTTTTACCTACTTTTAGAAGTAGCGGTCGTGAGTTTTCTTGCACAGGCCTCGATAGAGGACGCGAATCCATCTGCCAAAGTGGTTAACTTTCTTCCACAGGGTTCGTGGTCACTACCAACAAGATGCCTCCACGATTTTTGACTTCCAACAATCTTTTGGGACACTTGTCAAGCTGTGGTTGTGGACTTGCTTCCCTCTCGAGTTACTTTGAAATTTGTGGTCGCGACTAAGGCGTGACTTGCACCGCGAATTCATCTATCACAGAATGACTTATTCTTTTCCATTGGTCGTAGCCGAGAATGGCTCCACGATTTCGCTTACTTGAATTTCAGCATGTCTTAACATGTGTTGCGATCGCGAATCCTAGATTGCAGTCGCGATTTACATGTCACTTTGGAGTTTATCAACTCCTTTCATTTCTTCTTGGGAGATTGATTCATTTCTGCAGAAACAACACTTATTTGAAATATTAGTGATGATTAATCTACTTTGTCAAGATCAAAAGAGGTTCTAGACTTAGGATTAATCATCCTAGTCCAACACCTCTGACCTAGCTTCATCCTTTCTTGTGATTGATTCACAGTTGTAATTTAGAATATACACACCACAAATTTAGATGAACTTTACAAGGTTGGAGATTTTGAATTCCAATAAAGATAACTCTTATAAACTGTAAAAACAACATTTAAAATTAACATTAGAAACTTTCAATCTATATTGTTAAGATCAAAAGAGAGTATTGACTTAGGTTTGAGCAACCTAGTCCAACAAGTTCTACACACTCTATGCTTACTCTAAAACTCAAATCCAAGTGCTCACACTTAACTTCTTATAAATAATGAATAATCCCAATAAACAAAGCATAATAGCAATTAAGAGAGAGGTTTGAGAAATCAAATTACAAGAGTTTGGGCATAACAAAACATAAGTTCTCTTGCATTTAAGACCATTTCATAGAGTATTTAAGTAGTCATTGTTAACAAAACTATGTCTATATCTTTAAGATTTGGTAGGTAATTACATTTAATGCTAGTTAGAGCATTTTTGTGGTCGTGATCTAGTTTTCATGCTCATAATTACTCTTTTGTAGTCGAGAACTTCAATCTTATATAATGGCTAGTGACACATGGTGTTTGATCATTAGTTCTTTAGAACTAGCTATTGTAATGCTCCATTTTTTATAGATGCCTTAATCACAATCTTTAGAGTCACAGTCATGATCATGGATTGCGCTAGAATAGTGAACAACGAACCTCATCCTAAATAGGACTAGACCTTTGGTTTATTCTTAAATTTGAGTCGTACTCACACCTTTTGGATCATATTCGTAATCTTCAAATTGCCTAATGGCTCCTTGGACATGTAACACACTTCAACTGGTTTCGCAAATGACCATTGTAGGACTTTTGCTTGAGGTTTGAATGTCACAGTCACAACTTCGATGTTATTCATACTGCAAACTAAACTGGAGATTTGTGTTCCATTTTTAAGCTTGGTCATTGCCACTATTTTCCAAATAGTGGTTGCAACTTAGTTCTTAATTATGATCCAGCTGTCTTGTCTACAATTTATTAGCCAATTTTGAGACTTGAAGTTTTCTCATTTCCTTTAGACTTTCCAACTTATTCCTATCTTATGTTTTGCAAGAACAATACTTAATTCAAATATTAGTACCTTGCAATCTATGTTATCAAGATAAAAAAAACATAATTTGACCAAGGTTTAACCATCAAGGTCCAACACTATCCATAAAATACCCATTATCATAATAAGTTCTTCTTACCGAAAGAGGAGAGCCATAAAGTTTTCAAGAAGTATTGGCTCACAAAAACAAAGATAGATGGATGGAATCCATGAAGGAAGAGATGGGATCTTTAATGAAGAACAATAGCTATGAACTGGTGAAGCTTGTTAAAAGAAGAAAAGCCTTGAGAAATAAATGTGTATTCCCAATGAAGAATGCACCGCAAGAAAAATGATTTATTATATTATTTTTTAATGACATTTTGCAAATATTGCTTAAAATTAAAGAAATACATTAAAGTAAAAATATATATGTCACTTAAGGTCTTAATTATTGCAACAATTCTTTAAGGTCTTAATTATTGCAACAATTCTCTTAATATTAAATGAAACTATAATAAATGTCATTGTATTTATCTTTTTACAACATTTATTCTAACATTTACTATAATTGTCATAATAAATTTATTTATTATGATATTTTTGTGACATTTAAATAACATCACTAAAAATAAAAAATAATGTTTCACTATAAAGAAAATGGTAAATTAGTATGAAATTTATTTACCTAGAAAATTTTTTTATAGGTAATTACTTATAGAATACCTATGCAATTTAATCCATAGGTATTTACCTATAGATTGCCTACAAAAATAATTCCAAAGGTAATTCCCTTCGGTTTACCAATGAATTATCTACAAAATTTACCTACAAAAAAGAATATTCGTTAGTAAATTAAGCGCTAATACGGGCACCAAAATATTAAGGACTTACCTTTGATTTTCCTACAATTTCCCTATGAATTAAAATTCGTAAGTAAATGTACTTATAAATTGGAATCCATAGGTAAATTACCTGCAGATTTAAACCCATAGGTAAACTTATCTCTAGATAGGCAATTCGTAGGCAAATTTAATGCATATACAAATATTATTGAAAATAAATAGTATTTGATTTACATTACAAAATAATTTTATGCATAGTATTTTTTAAATATTACAAAAGATATTCTTATACATAATATTAATAAATTATATGTATAATACATTATACAAAGTAGTAAAAATACAATAAATTTATCTATCGATTCAAATCCATAAGTAAATTTAATGCATTTATATATATTATTCAAAATAATATTTCACTTTTATTACACAATAATTTTATAAAATAATATTTTTAAAAATTATAAAATGTTTTTATATATATATCAATAAATTATATATATATAATACATGATTAAAAGAAGTAAACAAAATATAGTAAATTTACCTACAAATTTAGGTAAATTTAATGCATTCATAAATATCATTCAAAATATTATTTCATTTTATTATAAAATAATTTTATAAATAATATTTTTAAAGATTATAAAATATTTTTAAACATAATGTTGGCCCTTGTGCACCAAGAAGAAGGAGTTGAATTTATGGAAATTTTGAATTTTGGAGGAAGTACACGCAATTAAAAGATTAGAGAAAGAGTAGAAGAAGAATAAAGACAAAAAATTTATAATGGTTCAGGTATGAACCAACCCTACACCCACTGCTTAATTCACTAATTGGGTGTTTTACTAATTACTAGGATTTTATAAGCTCACACTTAACTAAGTGTTTAGTCTCACACCAAACCTTACAAGAGTTTTATAAGGTTCACTCTAAAATCCAAACAAGAGTTTTATATACAAAGGCTCACTCTCAAAACTAAACACAAGGAGTTTAAAGCTCAAACCAAAATATGTACAAAGAAATAAAAAGTTAAAGTTGTGAGAATTAACTTTGTAAGAGTTTGGACACAATCAATAGTTATTCTCTTGCATTCAATCCCATTTGGTTGTATATTTATAGGCTACAATCACCAAAGTGACGTTACAAATAAAAATATGTCAAATTATCCTAGGTATGTCAAGCAAATCTTGCATTTAATGTTTATCAGACGAAATTCATAGTCGAGACCTTCATTTGCGGTCACGAGATTCACATAACCTCATTTGTATCTAATGGCTAGTCCACATGGCATTTAACCATTAATTCTTCAAAAAAAAAAAATAGCTATTGCATTTCTTGAGCAATAATGAAAGCCATTGTCTCTATTTTCCTCATTGGATGTAATTCTCACAGAAAAATTATTTGCTTGAATGGAGATGTTATTTCATCAAATTTGTGGTCACTACAAAACTTTTGCTACAGTGAGATTTGATCTTCTAACAGTTCTTTGGGACACTTGACATGATCTGGTTGAAGATTTGGTTACCTTTAAGTGAATTCAATAGTCACAACCATGACTATGGATGCGACATACACTATGAATTCATCTATATAAGATTCATTTAGCTCTTTCAGAGGATAGTGGTCACGAATTTCTGCTTTATGATTGTGAATTAGAGTGCAAATTTCAATTTTTGAGATAAAGGCGTCAATTCAACTTCCAAAGCAATCCTAGTTAAATATCTACAAGATTAACACTTGAAATTGATATTAAAACCTTTTAATCTATATTGTCAAGATCAAAAGAAAGTATTGACTTAGGTTTGAACAACCTAGTCTAATAGTCTCCTTCTGTTTGATTTTGACAATCTAAATTGAATATGCAAAAGATAAAGATCAATTATGTATGCTCTAAAGTGAATGATTGTGAAGTGATTCAAATCAGAAGTATGAAATTTTTCCTTCTTAATCCATTCTTCCCTTTGGTTGTTCAAATAAGATCATTGTCTTAGTTTATTGCAAATATAGTTCAATTTTACTCCCCTTTTTGTATGTTCCCCTTTTTTATATTTAGTTAATTATCTCTCCTTCTTTGTCAAGATCACAAAGCGAGGAAATAAAAGGGAATAAGTGAGAGAATGGGGAATATGAGAGGGAATGTCCACAAACTTGTCAACTGCATAAACTTAAATAATAATAACAAACATAAGCAATTTGCACAATTGATCATAATTTGTCAGATAAGAAGATAAATAAATGAAACATAAACAATATGGAAATTTTATAAAAAAACATAAATGCATAATAATTCAAACATTTAAAGATATTTGATCACACAAACTAGGGCCAGGAATTTAAATTTCACATACGGATTTAATATAAAGTATATGATATTTTGATGATTGATTTATACATTTGAAATATATAAAAACTCAAATGCAAAATGAATTTATTTAATTCATCACACAATCAAATCAAATTAAACATATCAATGCATAGATATATCAAGTAATAAAATGCATAAAACTCTTCCTAAACATATGTATAAATATATCAAGTTAAAAACATAAGGGATAAGGGATACATTACAAGTTTAGTATCAATGGCTTGATATCAAATAACCATTTGAAACTATATCCCTTCTTCATTAGAAATCTCCATTCACCTTTAGATTTTCATGATGAGAATTTAGTGAAGGAGTCATCATCCTAAATATCAAATACTTTGCTTTGGTATCCAAGCATACTTGGGTCCTTGTGGGTTAGTCTTGAAAGGATCCTCTAATTTGAGGTGTGCCTTCCTAATGTGGAAAAAGACATTGATGTTCACATAATTCATATAATAATAGCATTGGAGTTTAGACTTTAAGTCTTTTTCCTATGAGCAACCTTATTATGAGTAGGATACCTTCTCACGCTTTGGTTTTGTGAATGTATGCAAGTACATGAGTGATGAGTAAAAGAGAGGTTTTTGTTTGTTTGTGTTTAAGAATGCCTTTTTATGTATATGTATGATAGGTTAGCTCTTTTAGGTTTAGGTCTTAAGCCTTATGGAGCCTTTCCTATGCCCTTAGGTGTAAGTGGTTGTGCTATGAGCATTTTTCTTCTCAATGAGCTCAATATTAGAAGCTTGAGATGTAGATGCTCTAATGAATGTAAGAGGAGAAGATGTAGATGAGGAAGATTCGTTAAAGCCTAAACCATGTCTCACTAAGGTTTGTCTTTGAGATACAATAAGAGTATCCAAAGCTTTTTTCCTTTTTATGAAATCTTAAGATGAAATTCCTAAGCTCAATAACTTCACCATTTAAAGTGTCATTTTCTATTTTTATAGAATTAAGAGGGGATGAAGATTTAGAAAGATTTTCTTAAGATTTTTTGAGTTTTTCATTAGAATTCATTAAGTCACTTATAAGATCATTTAAGCATTTAAATTCATCCTCAAGTTTTGAACTTTTTTTTTTATAAACTTTCATTTTTTATTTATATTTCTCACATTTTAAAATTAAAGCATCAAAAAGCTCATCATCCACATCATCAAATGCATTATACTCATCACAAAAATGTGGAGAAGTACTTACCTCATTGGAGGAGTCCTCTTGAGCCATGAAGCAAAAGTTTGCAAGTTCTTCATCTTCTTATTCATCACTTGAATCATCATCCTAAGTGACCTTGAAACACTTCTTTTTTTCCTTATGGTAATAGAAAGATGACTTTTTTTCTATTCTTCTCTCATTTTCGTCAACTCTTTAATCCTTCTTGATATCTTAGCAAGCTCTTCTTCTTCTTTGTCACTTTCATTTGAGTCACTTGAGCTTGAATCATTTTCTTGAGCTTTAAAATTGAGAGCTTTCTTTTTCTCTTTATCTCTTTGTCCATTTAGGTTCTTCATCTCTTCATTCTTCTTGAAAGCCATCTCATGAGTGAAAAGGTTGCCAATGAGAACATCTTTTGGCACCTTCCCAATCTCTAGATTGGACTTTTGAATGCTACATACTCTTGCAACAAATTTATCCAAGGGAAGAGATTTAAGGATTTTAGTATTTACCTTATAGTTGGTAATAATTGTTCTAAACTTCTTTATGTTTGTGATAATAAAGAGTAGTTTATTTGTCATATCGATGATGCTTTCATTGTCTTTCATCATGAGGAGCACCTACCTCGACACATACATCTCCAACCTACTTGATTTTAAAAGAGTTGTGCCCTTATTATGGTTTTCTTGTGCTTTCCATATGGCATATGCAGATTAACAATATTGGACTCCCTTAATTTCTTCTTTTGACATGAAGCTTACGAGAATAGTCGTTGCCTTCTTTTTCTTCCTTTTTGCCTTCTTATGTGCTTTACTCCATTCTTCTCTTGCAACTGCCAGCTCTACTCCTTCAACCATCTTTATTGGAGGCTTCCACTTTTTAAGTACATAATCTCATAAGTTGATGAGATCACTATCAAGATAGGTCTCCATTTTATGCTTTCAAAGAGCATAATCATTGCTATCAAAGTGGGATTAAGGTTATTGTCCCTTGGCACCAAGAATGGGGGTTGAATTGGTGTATAAAAATTTCAAAAACAAAGAAGAGGGGAAGAAGAATGAGTAGAATAGAGATAATGATTTATAGTGATTCGGGTATAATCGAGCCTACGTCCACTCCCCAATTTACCAATTGGGTATTTCACTATCTCAAGGTGTTTTCAAGCTTACACCCAACTTGTACAACTTGTGTTTGATGGCTTACACACAACCTTACAACAATGTGTTTTTAGGCTAACACACAACCTCACTCAAGTATTTTACTAGGCTCACACTTAAACTTATCTTGAAGTGTTTTTGCAGGCTCACACTACAACCTTACAACTTTGTGTTTAATGCTCACACCTAACACTTACAATTTCATAAAGAAAATTGAAGACTATGAGTAGTAAAGATTAAGAGCTTTAATTACTTGTAATAAATTTCTTAGCAACCTTATTCATGGTTGTTTGGTGGAGTATTTATACCCAAACTTCACCAAAGAGATGTTGCAGATCATAGCTCATCAAATCGTTAAGACATGCTTGACATATTATGTATTAAATGTTTGACAGTCTCAATTCGCGGTCGCTACTACTCATTAGCAGTCACAAAATCTAAATTTCTGAAGGAAAGTTTCGTTTGTGTCTAATGGCTAGTCAATATGGCAGCTTCTGATTAGTTCACCAGGAAAATATAGTCGTTACCTTTCACCTACTTTTAGAAGTCGTGGTTATGAGGTTTCTTATACAGGACGCAATAGAGAATGCAAATTCATCTGCCAAAAATGGTAATCTTTTTCTTTACGATTTGCGGTCGCTACCAATAAGATGCCTCCATGAAATTTGACTTCCAATGGTCTGCTAGGACATTTGTTATGTCGCGGTTGTGGACTTACTTCCCTCTCGAGTCACTTCAAAATTCGTGATTGCGATTAGGGCGTGACACACACCATGAAATCATCTGCCAATTTTGCACTCCTTCATTTGGATGAATCGAGCCGAGAATAGCTCCGCGATTTCGCCTGTCTGCTTTCTAGCAAGCTTCTTCACAGATCGCGATCGCGAATACAAAGTAATGGTTGCGATTCAAAATGCACTTTTCATACTTTAAGATTTTTGAGCTGCATCTAACTTCCAATTTAGATAAAAGCTAAAGGCTGCAAAATAATACTTATTTGAAACATTAGACATGATCAATCTCCTTTGTCAAGATCAAAAGAGGTCCAAGACTTAGGGTTAACTACCTTAGCCCAACAATCTCCCCCTTTTTTACTTTGACAACTTAAATTGATCCTAAGTAATAATAATGCAGAAAAATGAAGTTAAAGTGTAATATGATTCAATGAATACTTAAGACAAAAATTTGCTAAGTATGTCATTCATTCAAATAAAGTGAATTTAAAAACAATAAGTATGATGCTCCCCTTTAACTTATGATATAATTTTTGATATTCTCCCCCTTAAGCTTAGATTCATATAACCTCTATCCCTTTGGTAAGATCAAAAAGAGGGTGCATAAAGAAAGAAAAAGTAAATTCATGCATAAGTATTGATAAGGAGCAAAAGTAAATATTAAAAAACATTCAATAATAATCACATAAGATCACAATATAGCAAAGAAACAACTTTTATTTATTTATAACTATGGGATCACAAACTTTTAAACATAAAGAAAAGAGAAAAAAATACAAAGAGATCCCTAAACTAGAAAGTAGGAGACCCATCATCACTAGAAGTGCCTCTAACTTGTGCAAGTGTTGTTCCCTCGGCTTTATCTTCATCTTCAACTTTGTTTTCATTGTCATCTCCATCATCCGTATCTTTGAATTCGATGAAGTCTGAAAGATGACTAGGAGGGACTCCTAATTTCTCTTGGAGATCCACCATATGGCTGTGAAGATGTGAAAGGAAGAGGAACCTTCACTTCATCATCCTCATCAGTTTGTCAACTTGCGATCTAAGGTGGTAAGAGATAACTTTGTTTTTGCTTTTGGTTGAGGAGGACGAGGAGGGACTTGTGTTGTTCCTTCGTCGATTTGAAGCCTCTTTCATTTCAAAACTTAAGAGGACTCCTCTTTCTTTGCCCCTACCATGCTAAGAGTATAAGTGTCAGTATCCAGATGAATGGCCTTGGCGTTTATGAGATAGTTTAAGTCGAGAAAGTTTTGAGAGGGATGGAGCTTCTTAGTGAGGAATTTTTCTTTCTCCTCATCAAGTGCTCCAACAAAGCGGTAGATGGCTGTAATGTGGGAAGGCAGAAGAAACTGGCTTTTGGGTTTTATGCTCATGTGGATTAGTTGATCCATAAGGTAGCGGCCAGTTTGTATAGGTTTGTTTTTAACAAAGCAAAACAAGAATGCCAAGTCTTTTTGTGAAACCTTCTCATTCCCATCACCCCTCGCATTGATGGAGAAAGTGTTGATTTGATGAACGATCCACAAAGGCAAAGTTTTTATGTGTTTAGAGAGAAAAAAATGGGGGTCGTGTTTGGTTTCAATGGAAATCTCAGACCAAAATTCAGAGTAGATTACATCAAGTGCAGAGATGATGAAGGGTATGTGTTCTCTGACTTAGAAATTGAAAAGAGAAGAAAGTTGGTCGAAGGTAATGAAATAAGGGTCGCCACAGCCTCGAAATACTAATCCGTACTGTCCCGCCCTTGAGTTAGTTTTGCAGCTCCATTGCACAGTGCACATAAATTCTCACACCACCTCCTCATACTCGGGTTCATCTCGAAAAATGAACTCGTTCCATCCAAGATTGGACAGAAATGTGCGGATTTCGTCATCGAGACCCAAAGTTTCGAGCATGAAAGTGGAAGGAATCTTGTTGGGGACAATCACCTTAGATGAGTTTGCCTTGTATCTTTCTTTCTCTTCCTTGGTTATGCCCTTCATAAGGTGGAGGGCAAGAGGTGCAAAGGGTTGAGCTACTGTTTTGCCCTTATCTGCTTTGGAGAACTTCTTTTGAGCCATGGCAGAAAATGAAGATTGCTTGGGAGGAATTGAGAGAATTTTAAGAGAGTAAGAATGTTTGAGTGTTGTGAGAAAAACACTATTGATTGGGGTATTTATAGAATTGAATGGGTATGAAAATGGTATCAAATCACATAAATGTGAGGAGGTTACTCAAATTTGCATCGGTGAAAATGGAAGTCACGACTGCGAATTCCATAAAATGTGAGTAACGGACAAATTTTTCTTAGGAATATGCGCTGCAACAGTCAAAATTTTGAAATTAATGATCAAAATTTGTGATGGAGAGAAATTTTGCGATCGCGAATTAACATATGATAGCTGGTAGAAGTTGACTTATAATTCACGACCGTGAAGAAGGAATAACAACCGCGAATTGTGAGTCAATAAGGATAAGAATGAAAGATTTTGAAAAACTTATGATCCACTAGAAATAAATAATAAAGCCTTCCATAGCAATCATCAATCACACATATATCATATTTAAACATAAGATCAAATAAGAATTTTCACTTTAGGGAGCTTCCATCAAGCATTCCTAATTCTCTCCTAATGAAGTTCATTCTTTCTTCATTTAGAGTTTTAGTGAAAATATCTGCAAGTTGATTATTAGTGTCAATAAATTCTAACACAACATCACCTTTTTGCACATAATCTCTAAGAAAGTGATGCCTAATATCTAAATGCTTACTTCTAGAATGTTGGATAGGATTCTTTGAAAGATTGATAGCACTTGTATTGTCACATTTGATAGGAATGTGATCAACTTCTTTACCAAAGTCCTTCAATTATTGTTTCATCCAAAGAACTTAGGTGCAACAATAACCCGCCGCCACATGCTCGGCTTTCGCGGTGGATAAGGCAATCGATAGTTGTTTTTTACATAACCATGAAAATAGGCATTCACCTATGAATTGGCAAGTCTCGAAAGTGTTTTTTCTATCTAAGAGACTTCCTGCATAATCCGCATCCGAATACCTAACTAGGCTAAAAGATGTGTTCCTAGGATACCATAGTCCTAAGTGAATAGTGTCATGCAAATATTTGAAAATTCTCTTCACAACATTTGAATGAGACTCTCTAGGAGAGGATTGAAACCTAACACACATACAAACACTAAACATTATATCTAGCCTAGAAGCAGTAAGATAGAGTAGAGATCCGATCATACCTCGATATCTCTTTTCATCTACCATTGTACCCTATTCATCCTTGTCTAGCTTGATGATACTACTCTTTGGAGTTTTTGCTACTTTGCATCCTTCCATGCCAAATTTCTTTAGTATCTCCTTTGTGTTTTTGGCTTGGTTGATGAAGATCCCTTCTTTGTGTTGCTTGATTTGTAGACCAAGAAAGAATTTAAGCTCTCCTATCAGGCTCATTCAAATTTCTTAGTCATACACTTAGCAAATTCTTCATAAAGGGATTCATTAGTAGCACTAAAGATAATATCATCAACATAGATTTGGACAATTAAAGTGTCATGCTTGTGTTTTTTAACAAATAATGTAGTATCAACCTTTCCTTTCTCAAAATAATTTTGTAAAAGAAACAAACTAAGCCTTTCATACCAAGCTCTTAGAGCTTGTTTCAATCCATACAAGGCTTTGTTTAATTTGAAAACATGGTTTGGAAAACAATGTGATTCAAAACTAAGAGGTTGTTTAACATAAACTTCCTCCTCAATAATGCCATTTAAAAATGCACCTTTAACATCCATTTGGAAAAGTCTAAAATTCATATGACCTGCAAATGCTAAGAGAATCCTAAAGGCCTCTAATCTAGCTACGAGGGCAAAGGTTTCATTATAGTCTATAACTTCTTCTGGGTTGTATCCCTTAGCAACCAATCTAGCATTGTTTCTAGTTATGACACCTTGCTCATCTAACTTGTTCCTAAACACCTACTTACTACCTATCATTGGGTGATTTTTAGGCCTAGGGACAAGTTCCCATACTTTGTTTCTCTTAAATTGGTTGAGTTCTTCTTGCATAGCAAGTACCCAACTTTCATCTTCAATAGCCTCATCAATTGACTTTGGCTCTAATTGAGAAACAAATGCAAGATTATTGTCTAAAGGTAATTGAGATCTAGTACTTACACCCTTTGATGTATCACCAATGATCAAGTCCTTAGGGTGATACTTGGAGATCTCCAATCTTTGAGTAGCTCTTGTCTTGGTTCATCTTTTTGTTGATGTTGTGGTTCCTCATCAATCCTTGATGATTCACTTTTCTCTGTCTTTATCATCTTTTCTTGTAGTTTCTTCTAATTCTAGCTTTTCAAGATCACCTACAAGATCATCAATAAAAATACCTTTCCCAAGATCATGTTTACTAGATTCATCAAAGACAACATTCATAGACTCTTCAACTACTATAGAAATTTTATTAAATACTTTATATGTCTTGCTTGAGGTGGAATAGCCTAAAAAGATTCCTTTATTAGTCTTGGAATTAAATTTCCCAAGATTATCCTTGGTGTTCAAAATATAGCACTTACATCCAAATGCTCTTAGATATGAGATCTTAGGTTTTCTACCATTTTATAGCTCATAAGAGGTTTTATTGATAATGGATCTTTTAAAAACTCTATTTGTAATATAACATGAGGTATTGATGGCTTCAGCCAAAAAGTAATTAGGTAATGAATACTCATTGAGCATTATCCTAGCCATCTCCACCAAAGTCCTATTTTTCCTCTCTACAACGCCATTTTGTTGAGGTGTTCTAGGAGTTGAAAATTTATGAAAAATTTCATTCTCCAAACAATAATTTTCAAATGATTCATTTTGAAATTCTTTTCTATGGTCACTTCTAATAGAAGTTATGAAGTAACCTTTTTCATTTGAAACTCTTTTTGTAAAGCTTTTAAAAGCATCAAAAGAATCATTCTTATGAGTTAGAAAAGATACCCAAGTAAACCTAGAGTAGTCATCTATAAGGACTAGTGCATAATGC
>CATIWR010259265.1:0-13557 GCA_949677035.1 Omphalea diandra | reverse complement strand
TTAAAATTAAATTAAAAAATTAAAATTTTATATAATATTCAAGTTTTATTATCTAAAAATTTAATCTTTTAAATTGAATATGATATTATTTATATTTTGATATATGTTAATAAAATCTAATACTATATTATTGAATCATAGTATCGTATTTCAATCACATTTATGTTAGGGAGATATCGATGCTGCTAATAGAAGTTTTTCATTTAACAGTTAAAATTTATAATTTAGTAAACTACATAAAATAACAATTGATACTACAAATAATTTCAATCAATTATAGTTCTTATCAACTTATATTAAGAATTTTTTATGAATCTTTGTAGTAACAATAAAAAAAATCAAAATTATCTTTATTTCATTATTATTCGTAAAGTTTTATTATTTAACTACCAATAATAAATTCTAATATTTTAATTACTTTATAAAAATAATTTCTTTTAAATTATTATCTATAAATTTTATAAAAAAATTATATATAAAATATTTTAATTACTAAAAAATATTGATATATATATATATATATTAATATTAATAAAAAATAATTATTAAGATTTTATAAATAAAATTAATAATTATAACATTTTAAATTTTGAAATTATATTTATGAGTATATGTTAAAATATATTATTTTATTATATTTTTATTTATTTTTTAATTTATTTAATTCAATATATAAAATATTAACATTGCATTATTATTAATCATTTGATAAATTAACAATAATAATTAGATAAAATTTACTAAAAATTTAATATTAAATTACTATCGAATAGTTACCAACTATCAACTAACCATTACCAATTATTATTAGCGATATCTACCGGAATCTTGAACATACTCTTAATCTGATTGTGTTTTGTAACAATAAATGTTAAGAGTTACCGGATTTAACATCAGAATACAAATAAAAAAATTAAAACTTTATGTAATATTTAAATGACACTATCTAATAGGCTGGAATTTTGGATTAGATATAAAGTTTATCATGCTCACGCAATCATGGAAAGAAAACATTAAAGTAGAGTGTGTCTTCAACATCAATCCGCCAAAAATTAATTTTTATATGTTACAGAAAAATTAGTCTATACATTTTTCACAAAAATAATTCAATATTAATGCCAAACATATAATATATATATATATATATAAGAACGACGACGGGGTCACGAGATTTAATATATATAGAGAACAAGTATTATATCAATCACAGACACAGTTGATATATTGCAAGTTTGGAGCTTCCAACATTGTTTCCTTTCTACACAGACAAATAAAGTACCCACCCATTCACATGCGTGCCCTTTAATCATTACAACAAAACAATACTCGCCATACACATACCCTGCTCTTACCTTGTCTCTTGCCTTACCTTATATTGTCCCTCTTCCTACACCTTTTTGCATTTTGGGGTTTCCTCTAATCTCCATTTGTCCTTTCTTAATTACCTTAATTATCATTCTTATAAATTTATAAGACCCTTCTCCATGTTATAAATTCATGAGCTTATACGCTTGTGCTCTGAAGATGCACGATCATGAATCTGACATTACATTGAACTCAAAACCTTAAGACTGTAAAGTTATGAGACTTAATCTATATTATATGCATTCTTCCATTAATATTTTTTTATTTGGGTGAGAGTGATACTACAAACCACTTATCTATCTTGTATTAGGTTAGAATTAAGACTTTCAGTTTGACAAAGGTAAAAGTTACCCGATATTGTGAATTAATTATAAGTTTGCACGTACTCTGTTGTTTTTTTTTTAATCAATTAGAATTTTGCTTATAATAAACAAAATACGCTGTTCATTCATATTGAGATTGAACGACTGACAAGAAACATTGCTTCTCAACAAAATGAATGAGGTTTGACCCTTAATGTTACTTATATGATTTTCATTTTCTTTTTAATTTAAGAAGAGATTTTGAAATTGACCTACTTCCTCATATGGCAACTAATCTATATAGTGACTTAGAATTTGTTGAATGGACAAAACTAAAGTTTAGTAATGCTGTTGTTGTACATTAAGTATGAAGATATCATAAATATCAAAGTTTATTAAATTGGAAGATAGAAAAGCAATTTACCACGAAATACTATGTTTTGTTGCAAAATATTATATATACTCTTCCATAAAAAATTTTTCAAAAAAGTAATTAAATTAATTTATTTATTTTTTGGATTGTATTATAGGGTTGATAAGATAGTGCATTAATTCTTGATTTTATTATCTCGATGAAATATGTAAATCAATATCACTTGTTTGAAGTTGAATGGCCTATGATGTAAATTTTGAAAAATCTGAAAATTGAACAAAATTTTATCAAATGAACCTGACTGGACGCTTATCGAAATTATGGTATTGCGAAAAAGTGGGAAAAATACAAATTAAACAGATAAGCAAATAATTGTCTTCACCCTATTATCTATAGGATTTCTTCATGCGCAGACAAGTTAAATAATTGAATTCTATTTGCCTCGTGTCAATCTAAATCATCCTAATAACACCGTTTATCCAACCAATAATTCAGGTTTATTATTAGGTACTTTTATTAGGTTTATTTAAAAGAATTTGAGTTAATTAATTAAATAGTAATTACAATTAAAAGGTTTATAATAATAATTACAAGTTCATTGTGTATATGCTCATTACTTTCCTAATAGTAATCTCACTAAAAAAGTAACATTTGATCAATCTTTTGAAGATTTGCTCATATATTGTTTATTTTAATTCTCAAAAGAAGCATGATAAATGACACTAATCCAACAGTCGAAGATCCTAAGTCAATCATTTTCAATTTCATAACTAAAGATTTAATTACTTATGATTTAATATCACTTCATATATTGAATAATACGAGTAGAAATAATAATGCTGCTTACAATAATATAAGAGAAACTCAAAGTCTCATATTATGTGTTAAGTATGGAAAATGGTGAGATATGTTGAAGGGGAGGGATTGATCAGTTGCAAAAAAGTTGGAGATAGAGAGAAGATTCTCTTTTGGATTGTGATTGTGATTGTTCTCATTCACATGCATTATTCACTATATAAAAGAATGGTTTTAGCATAAAAACTCTCTAAATTCTAAACAAAACAAAGGTTAAATTCTTGTATGTAAACATAATCCCTTTAGTAATTAGCAATTTTAATAATACCCATTAATGGGCAAATGATGTGAGTTCTGGTAAGGTAGTGCATTGCTGACCTGTACACGGTTTTGTGTCTCACTCTGTTCACTTCATTGTATATTATTATATAGATTATATTATTTGGACATATCATCATGTGAGAAAATAAAACAAAATACAAAATAAACATAAAGAAAACCCTAATATATATATATATATATATATATTTAAGCTCCAATAATGCGATTCAAAAGTTGTTTTACTTATGCAGAAATGTTTCTCGTGACATTCGATATTGCTTAAATAGTGAATTTCTCATAAAATGACAAGAAAATTAAAGGCATACTTCCTTGGATTTTAAGCCTTCTAAGCATCATCAACATTCCCCTCCAATCATATTTTAATTCGTTTTGGGGTTTTCAATAATGTTGTTATCTTTTTTAAAAAAAAAAATTAAAATAAAGCATTACCTTATATTTGTTATTTAATACTGTCAAGTGATAACTCATAAAATAAAGCTGTTAGGTATACCATGATACTATAATTATTTTTTTTAAAATCTTTTGACAAGTAATATTTTTTAATTCAAAAATTATTATTGATAAAATTAAAATTTTAATCAAAATTTAATTTATTTTTGTATATAACGAAATCCAAATTTTAAATGCATAGTCTCTGTTTTTTTAAACAAATAGGCTAGAATATTATTAATGATGTTATATTTTATACCAAATTCAGAAAATAACATTAATATATTGTGCAAAAATTGACTTGTGACATTCATTTACCGCTAAAAATTAATAAGATTCAAACATAATTAGTGCATATGACTAAATAATTTTATTTAATTAGACCCTTTTTCATACAGTCAAACTATATTCCTAATTGGGAAATGATCATTTACTTATTTTTTGAGGTGAAGGATAATCTCAATCTGCTATTAAAGCATCAATAATCTTGACTAGTCTGAAGATAAAAAGTGGCAAAGATTATTATGATGATTATTATTCATCCCTATTTTTTCCCAATGATTTTATTTTCTCAAAAAAATAAAAAAAAATATCCCTTTTGTTGAGTAGCTAGAATTACAGGGTTCTTGTGACTTGCTTGCTAGCAATTAGACTCACGTGAGTTGCACTTCGGGAAAGTACATTCACATGCACATGTGATAATAGGAACAAAAACTAATAGATGTATAAAGTAGTCATCTCATGAGTGCTTCTGATATGTACATAGGCAGAAAGAGAATTGCTGGTTGGTCATTAACAACTCATACAGTTATATGAATCTCTGAGAGGATAAAATTTTTTTTTTTTATTTTTTAAAATTAAGTCTTAAGGTATTTGAGAGATTGTGAGCAAAAGAATAAGTGAAAAACCTCACAAATTAAAGAGATTTGCGTTTTGATTAGAAATTGCGTATAATTATAGTGTTGTAGATACCATTAGTAAAAAAGCAAATTTGGGTAGTGCAGATTACTCATGTTTATCGGGAGAGTAATAAAGCAGCTGATTTTCTTGCTTCAGAGGCAGTTCGTCATGCTCGAGGGTTGAATATTCTGCTACAGCCTTTTCTGGCTCTGCAACGTTTTTGGATGATGATAGGATTGGCATAGCTTGGCCAAGGAGAGTCTCGGAAGAGATACTTCGAGCTTTTTTCCTTGTGTTTTCTTTTTGTTTTGTGGGTTTCCCCCTCCTTCAGATAAAAAAAAAAAAAAAATTGAATTAAGCTCCTATTATGTTTGATGCAATAGGATTTATCATGTTTGAATGATCTTAATGTTTTTCATGAAAATTAATGGTCGGAATTATGTTTTTAATATGCCATCATCTATTTTACGAAAATTTAAATTTCATATTTCCAATGAAATTTCAATCCTTTATTTGAAATGAATCATAAGTCATGTTAATTCAAACTTAACAGAATTTAAATAATAAAATTAGATATTTTTATATAGTAGAAATTCTTAAAAAGAAAAAAATAGAATAAAAAAGAGTTTCACTGGGCTATTAACCTAATCTAATGCATGTCAAATTATAAATAGATGGTAGTTTCTAATCCAACTAGAAAAATTTAATTTGAATGTATTTAAAAAAGAGATCAAATTTAAAATGATTCGAATCTAAAATGACTTGAAAAGTTTCTAAGTCAAATTCGACTAAAATTCAGAAATCAACTTAAATGCTTTAATTTATATTTTAAAATATTTAATTTCTATTTGAAAATTAAAATATTTTTTATTTTAAAAAGTCAAAATTATGAGTGATTTGATTTGATATGACTCAATTTTTCTAATAAATAATATGAATTTCTTCCTATATTTTGATTTGATGATTCAACCTAATCTATCACAACTTAAAATGATTCAATATGAACTCATACAGAAAGAACATAACCTAAAATCAATCTAATTCAAAATCGATCTAAAACCAAAATCTAATTCAATTCCAATCTATTTGATATAATTTATCATTTTGATTATAAATATTATTACTACATTATAATAATATGTATAGAAAGTTTTGAAGTAGACTAAGGAGAAGTCACTTTCAAAAAGCATTCTCTCCGATGTATAGAATAAAAGGGTCGCTTTCAATTCGACGTCATGACTTTTAAAATCCTAATGTCTAATAGCTTGTTAATTTCTCTTCTCCTTACATGTAGAGCTCTACCCATGCAAACAAAATAGAGCCTCACTCTCTTTACAGCTATATTATTTTGTCTTCTCTCAATTTTTTTTTTTTTATTTTCACGAAATATATGCATATCAACCTCAATGATCACCATATTCTAATTAGTTAATTAGGAACATTTTATTTTTACATTTCATAAGGATATTTTTTTAAAATAAATTTATGCGTCTGCCGAATCAAAGAATCTTAAGGATGTATTCTTATAATGATTTTCGAATTTTGCTAAATTCTGCAAGAATTATTTAAAATCGAATTTTTATAATTAGTGAATTTTCAAAGTGGGTTGATAAATAAATATTCATTATTGGATCAAATATTAAATTATATCTTCACTGGTGGTATACGTCCATTTGTATTTTCTATTGATAAATTCCAGTTGCAGGGAATAGACAGGTCGGCCTTTATTTCAAGATTACCTATGAGACACATTAACATCCATAAATAACAACAATGTATCATGCATTCAAGAGGTACCAAATTGTTTTGGTCCTGGTTGATCAATCCAGCTTCTATCAATATAACCCCACAGATTGTAACAAAGATCACAGCATGTAAGTCACGGGGCCGGTTTGTTACTATCAAATATTTTGCAATTTCAATGTGTCCAAGAAATAGATAAAAATTAATCAAATATTATATGGACTACAATATATACATAAAGGATACGCTAGGCAAATCCTTGTCACTCCTTCACATGTACAGAAAATTCACTAAACCCACAAAAATGGCAGCAGGATTAGCTGCCATTCCAGCCATATATATTGTACGCTTTTATATCACTTTTTGTTATAACTGCAAAAATTTGTAAATGTATAAAAACGTAAAATAACATAATATTTTATGTAGTTCATTTTATCGGGTGTCAATTTACATGGGATGTCTTTCACTATTAATAATATAATCAATTATATCATCAAACTCAAAGTTGCTCTCACATGCAATTAGATATTCATATTGCTAATAACAGCTAAAATAGTTTGTCACTCATATTTTTCTATTTTAATTTATAGATAGATGACCATCTAATTATAATAGATAAAAGTTTTCCTTCTTTTTAGACTAAAATCATTTATATGAATATATATATCATTCACTGCTTTGAGCAAAAGTCTCTCTTTTTAATGGATAAAATCAAATAACTCTTCCTACATTACTTATATTTATAGAATTAATCTTCCTTAACGCTATTTCAATAAGAATTTAAAGTCAATTAGAAATTTTAATATAAAAATTCTACATCATATAAAAAATAATTTTCTATCTATTTGAAGAATATTCTCTTTTAAATAAATTAAGAAAAGTATCTTTTCATATTCCATTAGAAATTTAAGTCATAATCCAATATACATCTATAAAATCAAACATTTCGAAAAGGTGTGTTTTCAACTATTTATGTTTTCTCATTGAATTTTTAAATTTTTTATGATCTCTTTAATAATGGTCTTCAACTTATTAATTATATTCAGATTATCAAATTTATTTAAAGACTACAAAAGAGTTGATTTATAGCTTGTAGCAATTGTGAAGTACAAATTTATTTAATGACTACAAAAGAGTTGATTTATAGTTTATAGCAATTGTGAAGTATAATGTATTTTTCATCAAATTGTAATTTCAAATATTCTATCATTTGACTGAAAAATATTAAGATAGATATCACTATTTTGATATTTTTATATTTCTTGATTTATTGTTATTATTAATAAAGTTATAGATTAAATTATATAATTTATTAACTTCATAAATAAAATGATATTTTTTTAAAAAATATTTACGTCTTTTTGTTCGTTTTTGGATAGTATATGAGAGGCAGAGATATGGGTTGCGTTGTGACTTCATGTTTTTTTGCTTTGCTTGCAAGATCTTTAAGCCCCGTAATTTTGGGGGAGTGATTTTTTATTTTTTTTTGAGTTTTTTTATTAATGTTGAAAATTTTACCCTGCTTTTGGCAAATGACTTTTCTTCAATTTCGAGCCTCCCCATGTTTTTGTCTTGTATTTGAGGCGATTGATGTTTGATTCTAAAAAACATATAAAAACTCTATGATTATGAATGAAAGTTTAGGTTAACTAAATCCTCAAAAAATAATGTTATATAGTATCAACAAATTAAATTTTTTTTATGTATTTTTCTAATATATATGCACACATCAACACACAATAAAATTTAACTAAATACAATTTGGTAGGTATCATATGACATTTAGCATCGAGTCGAGATATTAGCTTGAAATGCTTAAAATATTCAGAGGCATTAACTTGAGATACTTAGAAATTAGTTTGAAAATCCTACAATGATAGTTACAAGAAAGGTTAGTAGCATATATAAATTCAAACCTAATTACTATATTAACTTTAGTTAATCATTTTTAAATTGTGTGAATTGGTCGTTATTCATAGTTATGCAAGATAGTTGAATTCAAATTATTATAATTGACATTGAACAGTTATAATTGGGATAAAAAGTTATTTAGGATAATTGAATTCAAGTTATTACAATTAGAATTAGAACCACTTTGAAACATAAATTTATGCAAAGCTAGTGGACTTGCGAGAAATGAGTTACCTAAGGTACTAGTGAACCATAATATCTAGAGGCTACATTTGAGCTAGCCCAATAGCATAATGACAAGAGCCTAACTATAAGTCAAAGTTGTGATGAGGATGCCATGAGTCCAAGGAAAATGATTTGTAATATCTTAAATCGATTCGTCACAAATTTAAAGAGAGAAGATTGTGACATCCCGAATGTCACAAATTTAAAGAGAGAAGATTGTGACATCCCGAATAGAGTTGAGGTGCTTAGGATGTCTATAATAACAAAATTATGATATCCTGAGTCAAGTCGAGATGCTTAGGATATCTAGAGTAATTAGTTTAGGTATCAAAGTAGACCATTTGAATAAAGAGTTTTTAATTAATATATATAATATATTAAAATATATATGACCTGTATATAATATATAGTATGTATAATTATATATAACCTACATATAGTATATTTAAGTATAGATAATTATAATATATGTAAACATATATGACTTATATATAATATATTTAAGTCATATAAAATAATTAATTTATATATAGAATATTTAGGTGTATATATTTGGATTCAGATATCAGTTTAAAGAATACAAATAATTTAGAATCAAAACAAAATGTACTATTAATTTAGTTCAATTTAATTTCAGATATTTTTAATTTTTTAATTTAATTTTTCAATTTAATTATGTTTATTCAAGATCTATGTTTACTCTAAATTCAGTGCATGAAATATATTCACCTTAAAGAACGTTAAAAACAAAATAGTAGGTAGCATTTAGCAGATAGGCCTTGTAGATCGGACCTAAGATGAGTTTTGTAAGTCTAAAATTCATTGTTTATCTGAAGATGTGGCTATATGTGTGGATCATTCATGCATATATGTGGTCATGCCAAACAATTTAGGAATTGATAACCCCAATTTCTTGTAACGAAAAAACTGCGAGAAATATCTGATTTATGGATTAACAAAAAGAAGCAATGAAAGTTTTCTTGTTGGACATACAACTTTTGAATTAAAGGTGGCAAACTGTTTGAATTGGATCATTTTCAGATCGAAGATTTTTTGGGTCAGAACATTCAAGTGTTGGATCAATTTTTAAGTTTATCTTTAAAAAAATATTTCAAATCAGATCATTTTTTATTCAATTTTTTAAAAATATTTTTCAATGTTCATTTAATTTTTTTATTATGTATGCAATACTTTCTCATAATTTATTAAGAAAATAATAATTTTCTTTAAAATTATTTTTTAATCAGGCAGAATTTACATAAATAAAATTTAATTAAAATTTTTTATTTTTATTTAAATATTTAATAAATTATTAAATTATTTTTTAAGCAAATCACTATATATAATAAAAACTTAAGTCCATATAAAATTATATGCAAATCATATATCATAATTTAAACTAATAATTCAAAAATAACGATATAGTGTATAATGATAACAAATCACTCACTATAAAAAATTTTGTGATTGTGATAAAAATTTGTGTAATCAAATTAATTATCTTAATATGTTAAGTGTATCATGACAAAAATCAAATTTCTGACAATTATTATGAAGAATAACTAAGCTTGTGATAAATTTTGTATCAAAAAAATTATTATAATAAATGAGTATATATGATAAATTATCACATAAATGTTTTTGTCATAATATTTTGTAATAAAATTTTAGCATTAAATTTCTTGTACTCATCAAATTACTTATAAGAAAAAACAATATTGTTGCAATAATTTTTTTAAAACTGTATTATATCATTTAAGAAATTGTGGTAAAACTATTTTATTACCAGAAATAATTTTTATTCTTATAAAATAATTTGTTACAATAAAATGATAATTTAAACACATGATAGGCACAATAAAATTAAAAGTAATTTTATTAAAAATACAACAATATCACTATATTTTAAATAAAAATAAAATTAGAGTTAAAGTTAAATTTAACTTTAAATTAATTTAATCATTTAAAAATATTTTTTATTTTAATTGTTCTATCTTTTATATATTTGATAATAAAATTTATTATTTTTTATATTGTTACCGAGTCAATTGGGTTAAGTAATGAATTCATCCATTTGATTTTATCTTAACCTGATTTATCGATTGATTAGCATTGGATATAAAAATTTTGAATCATTTATAATTTTTCTAAATTTGAATTGAATTCCAATAATTTTTTTAGATATATTCAAAAAGAATTTTGGGATCCAGCTAAAAATTGTGACATTGCTGACAGAAGATTTGGCCTTTATTAATTAATGAAAATGTAAAATTTGAACAATTACACTATCATCATGTGAACTTTGTTGCAGGCATAATTAATAAATATTGTCCTATAAAGGACTTAAAGTTGACCTTATTGATCAGAATAACTGAATAAAGTTATGAGTGCTTTATTTATGTGATCCTCATTAGTCTCCAAGGTTCATAAAAAGCACTTTCTGTCTCTTGTACAGATTTTTTTTTCCCCTTTTCTTCTCTTAACCATATTAAATGTACATACATATTTCTTTCTTTCTTTGGTTTTATGGCGCCAACTAATTTTGTGTTATAGAATTCACATGATGAAATTTATGTTTCATAAGCTGGATTACCCATAAAAATATTGAATTTTTAAAATTTTTCAATTTTGCAAACTATTTCAGTATAAACATATTGACTTTGATAGAAATATGGATCCGATCCTGTACTTCCAATCATAAGCAAGTTTTTTGTTGTTGTTGTTGTTGCTGAAAGATATTTCATCTGTTAAATTGATAGAGTATAAAATAATTACATACAAATAAAGCATAATACTTTTCGCAGATAGAGCTTGAACACAGAGAAGTACCATTAGCTAGGTGACTAGCCACTACAAGCTAGTTGTGCATGATCTGGTTGGGTTTGGTTTTTTTAAAATTATTAAGATCAAACCGAAATTTGATATTTGAAAAATTAAAGGATTACTATTGTATTTGCATACTAAACTAAGTTGAATTAAAAAGTTAATTAAATTTGATTATTCATTTTCTTATTTTTAGATGAATATTGAATGAGTTCGATTTATTCGATTTGATTTTTATTAAAATCAAATCAATTAAATTTTATATTTTTTAAAATCAAATCGAATAAAAATTATAAAAAATTAAATAAAACGATTTGAATAAATCAAGGTTATATATTTATAAACTGACTCAAACTAAGTTCTTAAAGTTTTAGTTTGATTTGATCAAAATTATATGTATTCAGGTTGGTTTAATTTTAATTTTTTAATTTATTAGCAAAATTTTATTTGATTTTAATATAGAAGACCAAATCAACAATAGAATTTTTTTTTTAATTACAACTTAATTAAACCAAATTATAGCAGAAAACCAAACCCAATTGATGGAACAACATTATTTTGGTTGTTTATTTGGTTTTGGCCGGTGTTTGCTCATTACTATTTATTTTTTATTCAATTTAATTCGGTTATAGTTTTATCCCAAATTTAAATACTTAGTTTTTAATGAAATTTGATAATCAATTTATTTTAATTTATAAAACCATTTTATGCATATAAACTTTCATTTTAAATATTACAACATAAAATAATTTATTTTTATTTGGAATCATAAAATATAAATTATAAATTATAAATGCATAAAATTAATAAAAAAATAACATTTATAACTATTAAAAATTATATTGAATAATATTTAAGAATATTAGTATATAGATTGATATATTAGTCTCGTGGTAAGGTGAGACTATTTAAACCTGGGGTTATGGTTCAAATTTTACTAATGTAATTTTCTTCCTAATACTAAAAAAAGTATAGATTTTATTTATAATATTTAATTTTTATATTTTCATTTAAATAGATACATATATTAAAATTAATATAGAATTCTTAAGCATATATATATATACTGACAAAATATCCTTGAACCTTAGGTGGTAAGCTGGATGTAGAATTTTTCATCAAAACTGATATCAATTTGCATTCCAAACACAAAACACCCAATTAAAATGGGATCAAAATGATGTGATCTACATAATTTAAGAGAGATATGCCCTTTGAGATAAAGAAATTAAGCATGATAAACTTAAAACACCAAGCAAAAATGGTCAATTTAGAGGAGAAAAGGCAGTATCATAAGCAAGTGTTAGATATGGTATTAAGGAATATCTAAATGCGTCTACCAGAGTACATTTTTCCCTTCAGTTATGTCTTTGGAATAAAGTCTGAAATTAAACCAGTGATCAATCATTTCAAATCATAAGCAATTTATCTTACTTACCACTCATTCATATGAATATCTTAGTTTCAGGTATAGACTAATAGTTTCTCTATCTTTCCGCGCTGATAAATGAAAATATCTACACAGTTTCGTGCACGTTTTATTCCATTTTTTCTTCCTCGAAAGCCAGCTAGTAGCTGTACTAAATTGGTTGATTGGTATATATTTTCAGTCCCAAGAAACCATCCCATTTGCCTAACATTTGAGTTCCATTTAGTTTTTTTTTCCTTCTTGTAAGTATGCTGTCTACAATCTGGATAAGATATAGTCGATAGCTACTCATAACAAATTGAACATTGGAGATACGTCCATTATTTTTGCATGTGCTACTTTATCTGCCTTCATATAAGCGTCATTAATTGATTATAAAGAGAACAAGAACAAATTAAGATTTCCTTATCTAGTTACCATCCAAATAACCAAGAAAAAATATGAGCAATCAAATAACCTTTAGACATTCATCATCCTGGCTAATACTAGGATGCATTACTTTGCTTCAAGCCATAAATGGTACCCGTTATTCAATTTTCCCTGCATGTTCCTCCACAACACAACAAAATTGCCATTTCTCACATGTGCAGCTCTACAATCTAATTGTTGCTTCAGAAGCAGGAAAGATTTTCGGGTTCTTTTCAGGCGCTGCAGCTGACTATCTTCCTGCATCGGTGATCCTAGTTGTTGGCCTTATCTTAGGATTAGTTGGTTATGGTGGGCAGTACCTTTACATTGAACAAAAAATCCCTGACTTGACTTATTGGCAAGTGTTATTGCTCAATGCTCTTGTAGGCAATAGTACTTGCTGGATTAGTACTTATTGTTGTGTTTTAGCCACTCGAAACTTCAGCGATTGGCATGGAACGCTAGTCGCAATTATATCAAGTTATTCAGGATTGAGTGGTAAGATATACGCT
>CATIWR010259247.1:0-10280 GCA_949677035.1 Omphalea diandra | reverse complement strand
CAAATTTTGGTCTCTGATTCCACCTATTTCTCCCCGTTTTGGGAAGAATAGAGAGGGGGGAAAATAAATTTTATTTTCCCTCCCCTCCCTATTTTACACTCCTTCCCAAACGGGGTTTTCACTCATTCTCTCCTTATTTTATCTCTTTATTTTCCTCTCCTCTTTATTCTCCTCTCATCCAAACACAGCATTAAAGAATTCAGACCTATCAGCCTTTGTAATGTCACTTTAAAATCATTATGAAGGTTATTGCTAATATGATTAAATGCGTCTTCTTGATCATCATTGACCCTGCTCAATCTTTATTCCTAATTGTTTAATAACTGTAATGCGCTTGCAGCTTTTGAATCATTCCATTGCATGGAAAAAGATGTTTTGGGGCAAAAAGGACACTTTGCTCTAAAGTTTGATATGAGAACAGTCTGACCAAATAAAGTGGTGTTTCTTTAAGGCTATGTTAAGTAAAATTGGTTTCCTCCTAATCTCTTTGGTTAACTTAATTATGCGATGTGTCTCTACTGTCTCTTTCTCTGTCCTTTTAAATGGTGGTACTCATAGATCTTTTGTTCCTTTTAGAGGACTCCATCAGGGTGACTCTTTATCCCCCTATCTTTTCATTATTTGTGCTGAGGGCTTTTCATCAATTATCGGGAAAAATGAATCAATTGGCTTTAATTTATGGTTTGAAGATTTCCAGGAATGCACCCGTCATTTCTCATATTTTCTTTGCAGACGATAGCCTTCTATTTGGACTAGCTACTACACAAGAACTAAGTCATTTTTTACGCATCCTTGAACTTTATTCTAGATCCTCAGGGTAGCAGATCAATCTAGATAAGTCGAAAATCTCTTTCAGCAAAAATGTGCCTTCTCAGATGAGAGATGCGGTTGAGAGTATTTTACAGGTGAAACGAGTTCAATCCCATGGAAAGTACCTCGGTCTGCCTTCATTTATTGGTTGATCTAAGAAGCTTGTTTTCGCTACAATTCAAGATAGAGTCCTTAGTAAGTTAAAGGGATGGAAGGAGCAGTTTCTCTCAAAAGCTGGTAAAGAAATCCTCATCAAAGCAGTGGCCCAATCTATCCCAACTTATCTGATGAGCTGCTTCCTGATTCCTAAATATATATACGATAAGTTGGATTCCATGATTGCCAATTTTTGGTGGGGATAGCATAATGAGGAGAGAAAGATCCAGTGGTGTAGCTGGGACACATTATGTAAAAGCAAGAAAAGTGGGGGCTTGGTTTTTCAAGATTTCAATGCCTTCAATTTAGCGATGCTTGCTAAGCATGTCTAGAGGTTATCTACTGATTCTGCTTCCTTGCTCAGCAAACTTACTACCCTCATTCAAATATCTTGCATGCTTCTTTAGGTTATCAACCTAGCTACACCTGGCTTAGCATGTTGGAGGCAAGATGGGTTATTGAAAAGGTACTTTCTGGCTTATTAGAAATGGTCAAACAATGAGGATCTGAGAGGATAGATGGATTCCAACCCAATCTAATTTCAAAGTGTTGACGCCAAGAAGGGATTATGATCTTATTTCAGAATTGAGTTGCCAGAAACATGAACTAGTGTCAACCAATGTTTAGACTAGATGAAGCTGACATGATACTTAAGATCCCTTTAAGTTCCCGACAGCCTAGAGATCTGATTTCTTGGGCTCAATCGTAATGGGATTTATAGTGCTGAGAGTGGGTATCATATTGCTAATAGTTTCCTTCGCGCGAGAGAAGCCTCTAGTTCGGGATCAGGTGGTGCTGATATGCATCAGCTTTGGCTAACAATATGGGGACCGGTTATTCCCCCTAAAGTGAGACACTTCCTGTGGTGTGCCTACCACAATTCTCTACTAGTTGGTGAGCTGCTCAATAAGCGTCATTTACCCCTCCCTGCGAGTTCTTCTTCTTGCCCGGCCACAATGGAGTCTATGGTGCATTGTTTGTGGTCTTGTCCTTCAGTGGGGCTAGTGTGGTATTCTAATAATTTCTTCCCTGAGATTGCAGATGAGTTGCGGTTTGACTTCGCTAACGTCTTTGTTAAGCTGTCGAAAGAGAGGACGAAGGATCAAATTGAACTCTTCAGTATATTGGCATGGTCAGTTTGGCGCAACAGGAACAAAGAATGGTTTGAACACAAGAAGGACTCTAATGAGCAAGTCATCCAAGCTGCAATCCCTTTGCTGTCAGATTATCAGAGTGCCAGCATCGTCTTAGGAGCACTGGATGTTCGCCCTTCCCCTCCTATTACAAATCGGAAACCTCCTCTTGGGACTCGGTTAAAGCTAAATGTGGATGCTTCTTTCTTTGGTACTGCGGGGGCGGGCTTTGGTACGATTCTAAGGAGTGCCAAAGGAGAGGTTATTATAGTTTCGTACGAGGAGGAGTGTCCCCCTGAAATGGCAGAAGCTTTGGTGATTCACTATGGTTTGAAATTGACTTTAAATATGCAATTCATAAATCTAGTGGTGGAAAGTGACTGTCTTCTAGTTGTTGCAGCTCTTAATCAGTCGTCTGACTCCAGATCCCAGCTTGGACTCGTTATTCATGATATTTTAGCTTTGGTCCGCTCTTTCAGGTTTCTTTCTCAGTTATATTCCTAGAGTTTGCAATGTTATTGCTCACAAGCTTTCTCGATTTGCATTTCATTCGGATCAATCTGAAATTATGCTGATGGATGGGGTGCCCCTCCATATCAGACCCAATGTACTCGTTGAAGGTCCTTCTTAATGCGAGTTCTATTGTTTTCTCAAAAAAAAAAATAAAAAAAAAGGACTAAAAACACAGGCTTGAAGGTCAATTAGAAAATATAATTAAAAGAAATAAAAAAAAAAGGAAAAAACAAATTTAAAACGAATAAAGTGAAAATAGCAGAAAAGAAAAATGATAAAAACCCAAAAAATTAAAAAAAGATAAATAAGAAAAATGGGAAAAGAACAACATAAAAAAAAAAAGGAAAAGGGGAAAATAGTTTTACATAATTATTTTTTATATGATAGACTTAGATGATATTTGTTCATTATAATTAATGAATTTAAGATTATAGTGTATCATTATTTACTAATTAATTCAAAGATATTATAAGATACCATATATAGAAAATAATATTTTATTTATTTATTCAAATAATGATATGTAATTTATTTGTTTATTTATGTTCAAATAAAAAATAGTGTGTGTATATATGTCATAAAATTATTTATTACATTTTTATTTGTTTGTAATATGTACATAACGGGTATACGATTCATTTATTTCAAGTTTTCAATTTTTATATCATGTAAATAATTGATATATAATTTATTTCATATTTTTATAGATTTGTATCATATAAATATATAATATAAGATTGTTTTACTTTATTTTATATTTATTCTTACCAAATAAATAATAATTATATAATTCATTTATTATAAAGATATATAGACTTCTACTACAAAAATATACCATAAAAAGTTTATATATCTCATCTTATATTTGTTTATGTTAGTTAAACAATTGGTATATAATTTATTTGTTATAAAGTTTTGTAGGCTTTGTAGTATATAAATATATGGCATAATATATATTTATTTTATTTTATATTTATGTGTATCATATAAATTAGTACATAATTTATTTATTTTAAATTTTTATAGAAATGTACTACATAAATATGTTGTGCAAGATTTATTTATTTCATTTATATTTATACGTATAGCGTAATTGATCTATAGTTAATTTATTCTAAAATGTCATAGGTTTCTATCATATAAATAGGTAATACAAAGTTTATTTATTTCCCTTTATATTTATTTATATCGTCTAAATAATTGATACATAATTCAAGTTTTTAAAAATTTGTACTGCATAAATATAAGATATAAATTTTATTTATTTTTATTTTATATTTTATTATATTATACAAATAACTGGTATATAATTTATTTATTTAAAATTTTCATAAACTTATACCATGTAAATTTGCACTATAAGATTTGTCTATTCTTTTTATATTTGAATGTACCATATAAATAACCGATAAATAGCTAATTTATTTTAAGTTTTTATAGATGTTATCATGTTAATTATTTTATCACATACTTTACACATAAACTTATATATTATTTTTATTTTATAAACTCTAATATTAAGTGTGCATTAAATTTTAATAATTCCTCATGCTATAATTATGGCATAAATTGACCTAAATTTAATTATAATTTTGTGCTTAGATTAACTTTAAAAGTAAGAATTTTAAATTTATTTTAAATTTTTTATTTAGTCTTTTTTAAGCACATGTATTGCATGTATATTTTGAATATGGTCAATATTTATTTAAAAAATTATATATGTAAAAATTTTACATTATATAAAATATTTATTAAATACCCAATAAAATATAATAGTGGAGTTTTAGGATTTGTAAAATTCATCTAAATAAATCTTTGTATCAATAGATCTAATTGATTAAAAAAAATCATATTCTCTATAATATCATATAGATCCTCACAAGACAGATTTTATATCATATTATCATCTCTACTTATATTAAACTAGCAAATCATTATTATTGATCATTTGATAAATTATATAAAAATTATTTCATTTTGATAGAAATTTTTTTAGTATATAATTTTAGGTTAGGAATTAAAAATTTTTCCTATTTTTTAAGTATTTCTATTCTAAAATAAGCTATTTATATCTTTATTGCTTTTACAAGAAATTTTCAAAAGAGAAACTTAATTGCAGTTTTCAGCAA
Organism: Omphalea diandra; assembly: GCA_949677035.1. Taxonomy (NCBI): domain Eukaryota; kingdom Viridiplantae; phylum Streptophyta; class Magnoliopsida; order Malpighiales; family Euphorbiaceae; genus Omphalea; species Omphalea diandra. Next base: position 5,539 of record CATIWR010259247.1, on the reverse strand, counting down.
AGTTGTATGGCTATTGCATAACTCATACGTTGGACCACAATGCATAATTGCAATAGCAGTTAAGTGCATGAGACGTTGCATGACCTATCCGCCATACCATATAGATCGATTAGGACAAAAAGCAAAATGCATGAGAGCATTTTTTTTAGAAAACAAAAGAGACTTAGTTGATTCATTCATTCTAGGCGGATGAGAGGCAGATTTGAAGAGAAGAATTTGGATCTATCATCTACTCCAAGTTTGTAAGAGAATTTGAGAGATTTTAGAAAATTTTTCTTATAATTCATTATTTTAGGGCAAGATTATTTTTTGGAATTCTTTTTTTTTCTAATTTTAATGGGTTTCTTCAATTTTGTTCTTTTTTTTTTTTCCTTTTAGAATGAACTAACTTTTTTATTCTAGCGATTAGAATGAAAACCCAACATTTTTCATGATTATATAAAGAGAGTTTTGCTTCAATGGTGATGGATTTTTGTTTGAACTTGAATGACTTAAGTGTATGATGACCACATATATTTAAGATGAGAGATCCTAGACCATGGAGTGAAAGTGTAAGTATAGGGTTAGTTATAACACATTAAACTAGAGAATTAATGTCACGAGAATAAGATTAATCTTTAAAAATATTTAAGGATATTCATAGAACTTAATACATTATTAGTGAGTTTTGTGACCATAACAGTAGGCATAATCTCAGTATTAATAGCTTCAATGTTGTTTGAGAGAGATTATTGGATAATTTAGGAAATTCATCTTCAAGAAAAAATTCATTCGCTTGAGAAATAAATTCTTTATGTAATTGTGAAGAATGTTGCGGTGTATCCTGAATTCCCTAGATATTAATTATATAAGTGTTTTTTTCATTTAATTTATATTTCTAATTTGTTTTAGAATTTTCAGATTCAAAATTATATATTCCTTCATTATGTATTTGCTAGATAATAGAAAATTTTAATTTTTTGGTACTTGTAAAATTCAATTCTCGTGAAAATGATCTATTCTTTTTATTATATTACTTAAGCCGATTTGTGCACTTGCAAGAATTATATACACAACATATATGTTTACAAATATAAAACTAAAATATTATCGCATCTAATTATTTAGTTCATAAATTTTAAGAAAATAAATAAAACTAATGAAATAGATAATAAATATTAAAATTTGATTAATTTTAAAATAAAATAAATACTTTCTTGAAATTTGATTAATTTTAAAATAAAATAAAAACTTTCTTTTTGTGATCATGCATATCAACTATAATAAAAATAAAGTAATTATAAAAGTCATTAAATTTTCACAAATCAAACTACAACCTTTTAAAAAAAAGTGAAAGCATATGATTTTTCTTTCATACTTTTTCCTCAAAAATATATTACTTTCTAAAAAATATAACTAAAACAGATAAACTATAATGAAGGATGAATATATAAAATTTTTAGTTTGCATATTATAAATATTTTAGTTTCATCAAGTATAAAATTTCAAATTCACTTGAAAATTTTTATTATATTTTAGCTCTAACTAAAAAAACAAAATATAAAAGTAATGTAAAAATAAAATTAATATATGCTTACTTAGATTTTTAAATCATTAGATGTAATTTTTATTTGACAGCTTTTTTTTCTTTTTTTTTTTTGTTAGAATTCTAGCGCAAAATGAATAAACCTTTTCTACAGATGTTTACTTAGTCGAATTTAGGTTCCGAAATATTAATTGAGCATTTTATTATAATTTTTTCTCTTAATTGCAATTTTTATCCTTAGAACAAATAGTTTTTATTTTTAGAGTCTTTTAGAGCTGCATTGCATTAGATATAAATATCTCTTCCTAACAATTTAGCTCATAATTTTTTTAATTTCAGTATTTAAATGTTAGAATTGACTTTGGAATTGAAATTAAAAATTGAAAATGAACCATAGAATTTTAATTTTATTGTTTGGATAATCCATTCAAAATTAGAATTATAATTCTATATCAATTTTATGGAATTCAAAATATTAAGTATAGAATGTTTTTAAATTCTTAACTCATTTCATAAGAATTAGAATTCTAAACCACTCAAAAAAATTGCAATAAAATTGAACTAAACTAAATAGAGCTAAATTGAATCGAATTGAAATTAAATTATAAATTGAATAAAATCAAATTAAAAATTAAAAATTTAAAAATACAATATAAATCAAACCAAACTAATCAAACCAAATTGAAAATTAAAATTTTAAAAATACAATCTCAATTGAACCAAATTAAATTGAATCAAATCAAATCAAATTAAAAATTAAAATTTTAAAATATAATTTGAATTGAACCAAATTGAATCAAATAAAATTGAATTGAAAAATTAAAATTTGAAAAATATAATCTAAATAAAACCAAATTAATCAAATTAAATCAAACTAAATCAAATCAAACCAAATTAAATTGAATCAAATTGAAAAATTAAAATTTTAAAAATATAATATAAACAAACCAAATAAATCGAACTAAATAAAATCAAATCAAGTTGAAAAATTAAAATTTCAATCTATAATTTAAATTGAATCAATTCAATTTATAAATCAAATCAAATCAAATCAAATCAAATTGAACTAATTCAAACTAAATTGAATCAAATTGAACTAAACCAAATTAAAAATCAAATTTTGAAGATACAAATCAAATTGAACTGAAGTAATTTATAAATCAAATTGAATTAAAACAAGCTAATTAATTGGATTTAATTATAATTCAATTTGGTTTGAATTAATTTTTTGAAAAATAATTAGAAAATATTTTTAATATAATATAAAATAATAGTTATAATAATATATATTTATTTGCACTCAAAATTAATTTATGTCCAGCCCATTAACTTCAGTATGGCACGTTAGATTTATTATTTAGTTAAAAAAATTTTATTTACTTAAAAATTGAATAATTTTGTTTGGAGTAGGGATTATGTCAGACGGTTAATGGTTGAACAAAAAGGGATATGTGAATGCTAGAAAAAAAAAGAAAGAACATGGAGCACTATGGAGCATTAAACCACTAAACTGAAAATGGAGATGCTAGAAATGTTAAGACATGGAGGTTACTCTTAGGCTCTATAAATAGGAAGAGATTCAACAGGAAAGGACACACGTCAACACCAATAATCATCCAATAAAACCAAACAACTCTATGTACATAGTCTTTCAACTACAAAAATTTCTATCAATCAATAGCATTCAACTAAATTTTCTTTTCCATTTAAGTTTATTATAGCTTTTTATTGTTTTCTCATTTTAAATAGCATTCAGTAAATATTTTATTCTTATACAATCATGTCAAGTATTCAATATAAAGTCATTTTCTCAAATTTTCAAGCGTCTCTATTTTAATTTTATTGCTACAATTATTTACTACATTCAATTCGCATTCAAGTTTTTGATTTCCATTCAAATCCAAGCAAATTGTGGTAAAAGAGTTTGGGATTCACAGTATGTTTAATCTAAAAATTAGAAAAAGCGCAACCATTTGATGATTCATGTACCTCACACACATGGCATGTCCAATTCTCAAATTTTTGGTTAAACAATATTTAAATATTGTTAATACAAATACTATGTTGTTTATTTATACCTAAACCGGCCAAATAAAAAAAATTCATTTATTATTTTTGTCTTATAAAATATTAGGCTAATATTTTATGCAAAAAATATTAGATTAATTACTAGTTATATATATATATATATATATATATATAGTAATTATTACATAATAAAATTTCTATTTTGGTTTTATTAAAGACTCCTAGATGATTTCTTTTATAAAAAAAAAAGACTCTTTAATTCCCAAATTAAACAGTTCATTTTGGTGTGAGAATTGAAATTAAAATTCAGAATTACAATTTCAACTTCAATTTTATTAGATTCAGAATTGAATTGAAATTATAATTCAAGTGTTTAGACTATAAAATAATAGAACTGAAATTGAGATGTAATTATAATTCAAATTTCACTTTCAGTATTTAGATTACAACATGACATAACTAAGATTATAATCACAATTTTAATGTTTATATATATATATAAAACACTTAATTAAATCAAAAATTTTTCATCAATTCAAAAATCTTATTTCTCATCCGTGTTTTTGGATATCAGACTCAACCATTCTCAATTAATTTTTTTTAAAAAACCAAATTAATATTTATATTTAAAAAGTAAAATTATGAGTGACTTAATTCATATTCTAAAAACATTAAAATCTTTTATGTATTTTGATTTAAAGACTGGACTTAAATAATTTTGAGAAAATGTGATTAAAAATAGATTTGACTAAAAATAATTTAATTTGACTTGTTTATCACCTTTAATATAAAGAATTTTGTCCATTATAATTGAAAATATAAAGTATTAATTTTTCAAAATATATTTTAATACTATAATCAACAAAATTTTAAAGTTTTAAAGATTTATTCATAAAGTAATGAGTCTTTTTTCTGACGAGTGCAAAAATTAATTAAAAAAACACATTAGCATATTTAATGATGTATGAGCACTTAGTGCTGAAATGTAAAATTGAGCTAAATATAGGGAATAAGATACCATAAATAAAACTATTATTATATTAATAACTATAAATAAGTGTCTAAATTAACTTTAAGATTAGAGATTTTTTAGTCTATTTATAAATTTTATCCTCCGTGCAAAAGCATTATATATGTAACACGTGGTACTTGTATTTATATCAGAAATATTTAAAATAAACCATCCCAACAACTGTTATTGATAATAACCTTAATCTATAAAATTTTAAACTAATATTTGGGCATTTTTTACTCTTTTAATTTCAATCAGAAAATGAATCCAACATCCTCCTATTATATTAGCTAGTTAATAATTTGGTTAAAGATGTTTTCTCCTTCCTTAATGTTTTTCCTAAAGATTATTTTTATTTTGAATAAGTGAAAATTATTATTCTTAACCAACAAAATTAAAATTGTGTTTCTCAACTAATATATATATATATATATAATATGGGTTCAGATAACCAAACACCCTTAGAAAAAACACTTATCTTTCAAATAGAAGACATTTACCTTATACAGAGACAAGTTCCTTCCATAAGTTAGTCTTTTAGAACCAAACACAAAATAATTGCACGGTTAAGAAGAGTACTAAAATATGAACGCTAGATAATCAAATGCCCACGCTGTCTGAAGAATCCAATAAAAGACAAAAGATAAGTAACGTTCAAAAAATATTAGGCGGTTACGCATTACACACTTTTCTGGATATCTAAGAATAATGAGGATAAAACCAACGGATACTATTATTGGCACCATTGAGAATGATCTAGAAGTAACATAGGTATAAATATTCATCATCCCTACAACAATGGTAGGTTTTACTAGGTTTTTCACTGTTGCACTTATAAGCTCTCATTCTTTCTTAAGCTCTCAAGCTTTTTTTCACTTTAACTTAAGCATCAGAGTGACTGTGAGATACACAATCCCCTTAACTTATGTTTGTTCATTCCACAACAGGTTGTTCATCTCACCTGGAGATCAAAA
>CATIWR010259235.1:0-35438 GCA_949677035.1 Omphalea diandra | reverse complement strand
CATTTATGTGTCCATAAAATGTTCGACTGTATCTTATTGTACAACTCTTTAAGCGCTCATAAAACATAGCTCCCTCAGTCCCGAAACTCATCCATGAAACTTTTATGGAACTCTGTCAGGCGAGAGACAATGGCTGGAATTTTATCCTCTTGAGGCAGTATGGTGCACCTAAAATGCCAAGTGCCCGGAACCTTTTCATAAAGAATCACAAACACAAAAGAATCAGTCAAAGTCTCCACACCGAGGTAATCTTTTAGTATTAGAGAAAATTTCCAAGAATTTGGAGAAGGAACAATTAGTCGGTAAAAGTCTTAATCAAACCTTACGTATCTACAACAAAAGAAATCTGCATTGAACTATATACTAGCAGAAATCAACTATAGCAGAAATAATGAGACTCACCTGCCCAAAGCCCGAACCAGGAACGACAACAACACCAGTGGCATTGAGGAGAAGCTGACAATAAAATGCATCTGGGGCCTTCTTTGCAGCTTCTGCAGCTATAATTGCCTTTTGAGGCAGATTGATACGAGGGAAGAGATACATTGCTCCCTCAGCCTTGTTGCATGTTACACCCTCCAAATTGTTGAATGCATCTTCCAATGTCTGCCATTGATTAACTAATAATTACCAATATCACCATTCCAATATACCAGAAAGGAAAAAAAAACCACTATCATTATCATCACAAAAAAAAAAATCAGGGAGAGAACAGAAATCAATCTTTCTTGATGAAAATCTGACTGTACGTGTAAAAAAGGCAGCACAAAACCCAAATGCAGAAGTTAACCAAATAACAAGCTTTCCACTGAATCAAACAACTCAGTAACCACATCATCCTATTACCCAACCTTAAATCATAAAATAAATTGATTTTACTGAACTGACCTTCGCACGCCTTGCGAGGGATGACAAGATACCTTCTTTCTCAGCAGAATATGATTCATATGATTCATCTCCAACCTACATACATTATCTATTTCAATCACATTGATCTCTAAGAACAAAAGATAAAGGAGTTTTCCTTTCTCCTTAATAGCATAGATATCAGATACAAAACCAAACACTAAACTGCAGCTGGTCCAGTCCTTTACCATACATCTGAAATCATAAGTGATATAAAAGAAGGAAAAGAAAATAACCTTGGGGGGACTCATGACAAGACTAGCAAGAATTTGGCCAGAAATATTGGAGCAAAGATTCACAGATGCCACTTTGTATATTTGCTTTCTTATTTCTGGACTAAACCCAGTGACCTCCATGTAACCTCCTCTTTTTCCACACTCTCCGTAATACCCTGAAAATAGGTTTTTTTTTTTTTTGAGAGAAAATATGATCTTCATTTGCAAATTGGGGAAATTGCTAAACTTTTCTTTTCATTTTGATAAGTTATATAGCCATTTTACCTTTGGATACTGACTGAAAAGATACTAGAGCTATATCCTCTTCACCATACCCCATAGATCGGGAAATCTTCTTAAATGAGTGGAAACTCTTCTCAGGAACATAAACATTTTCTTGATATACCTGTATGAATTCATAAAAGATAAAACTTCAAAGCATATTTTTGGACAAGAGCCCAAAAATGTAATGCTAATGCTGACTCCTCACATCCATGTACCTCGTCTGCTAGAAGAACAAGGCCTTCTTGCTTGCAGAACTCTACAATTGCTTGTTGGTTGTCCTCGGCAAGAACCTGAGAACAAAGCCGGTAAGCAATTACCTCCATCATAACAACACAAAAAACTATTATTGCTTACCTGTCCTGTTGGGTTGCCTGGATTTATGACAACCAAGGCTCTGACAGTAATACCCTTAGACTTTGCATCCTCCAATTGCTTCTTTAACTCTGAAATTTCCAATCCCCAACCAGTTGCCTCATCAAGATAATATGGAACCTGCAGAAACCACACACAAAAAAAAAAAAAAAAAGTCAAAAAATCATTTAAAAGATGTAACCAGTCTCCCACTTTTTTATTATGTTAAGTCAATTTTGAATCCAGTCTATGAGAAGATTTGAGCAGCTTGTTATTTACAGAAGCCAGCTAACAATCAACTTAGAAGAGCTAGGCAACAAATTTTACTGAAGTTTGTGAATAAGTTTTTTTAACCTACCAGACTGCCACCATGGAGAGCGATCGAAGCAGAGTACAAGGGGTACTGTGGAATGGGACAAAGGATTCCATCCTTTTCTGATCTAATCAGCAATTGCATCATCATATGGACCTGGTAATAGACATCATTAGTCAGTTATACACATGCTTTGAAATTGTAGAGGTGCTTCTATGTGTATAGGTGCATGTACATGTGATTGTCTACAAACATTAACCAAATTTCAAATGAAAAGCACGAGAGATTGACTGTTACCGCTGGACTTGCACCATCAGTCAAGAAAATGTCATTTGGGTCAGCAGGAAAACCATCACGAGCTTCAATTCCAGCAGCAATTGTATCACGCAATCCCTTGATACCCTGATTTATGAAGAAAAATAAGGATTATGTCATATCATCACAGAAGTCAATGCATTTCAATAGAAATTTCAAAGTTCATAGAGTAGATGTTGTAATTATAACCTGACTGTGACTGTAAGCACCAGTTGCTCTTCCAGAAATTTGATCAAGAATCTGCCAAGCTCGTTCTATGGCATCAGCACTGTTACAATTTATAAGGTTAGTTAAATCAGCATTGCAACAGTATGCCTGAAACTCACCATGTTGACAGTATTTGTTTGCAAGAATACTGAGAATGGCTAAGGATTTCTGATATAACCTACATTATTGAAAAGAAAGCATGACATACTTCGTCCGAACCCAACAAGGCTTGGGTACGGAGCCTTCCACTTGATTAAAACATGCAAAGTTAAAGGATGAGAAAGGCACAAAAAACATGTTCCCAAGCTAGAAATAAGGATAATAAGGCTCGGAGTGTCTGCTCAATAACCAAAGAGAGGTATCATTGATGCATTTTTACATTTTGAGAGGAACCAAGTAAACAGAGAAGTTCATTGGCCAAAATCATAAAAATAGAATACCTGAACAAAGCCTGTGTTTCGCTTTTGTCCAAAATATTGGGATGGTCACATAATGCAAGAACCTAAAGAAATAATCATCAAGAAGAATTGATCCAGAAAAATACATAATGTAGTGCCTTTCATTAAGAGGTTGCAAAAAACTACCTCTCGAAAAAATGTTATCGGTTGCTGGCCAAGAGACTGAGGATTTCCAATGTTGCAGTAAATTATCTGTCACATGACAACCAAAAAATCCATATCAGACCATCAAAAGTGGTTTTGAGCGCATCCACTTAAAAGGAAACATGTATGGGGAAACTCTTCCCTATTGTTTCTTAATGAGTATATCATGCCCATTTAAGACATTGATTTCTATAAATTTTAAATGGTAGTTCTTTATTATAAAGTATAACATAAAGCCAGCAGGATTAAATACTAATCGAGATTAACAAAACAAAAACCTTTCTGCTTATTAAAGTTACTGCAATCTATTGACTATCAAGGAGGTAATGTAACTAAATTGTTAAACACCAAGAATATTTAATGAAGCCATAAAGTAATCTTACAAAAACTGACCTATTCATATACAATTAGAGCTTAAATCAAACAGGGGAAAAAAGAAAAGCCATACCTCATCAAATGCATGAAAACCTGGCTTAGCCTTCAACTCTTCATGCAACCGCTGCATAGAAATGTGAACATTCCAATTCACATAGTCAGGTACATAGAATCCTTTTACTATGAGAAGTAACATTTGAACTTCAACTGGGTTTTAAGCAAGATTTTTACTAATCTGACACAACATAAAACAGTTGGTCATATGCATTACCTGAGCAATGCTCACAATCTCACCACGGACAGCATATTCACATTGCAAAACCTGGAAATACAGAACATAGCAGCTAATAAATGGGAAATACAATTTAAGAATCAAACTTGATCTTTGAATTATATAATAAGGAGATAACTCATCGTTTGACTATCAATAGCTCAAAATTTAGAAATTAAACTGTTGTAACAAATCCAATTTTTGAGTGTGTGACATTTTCATGACTAAAAATTTGTATTTCAGCAGGAGCATTACAGTGTGTAATAAATATATATATATATATATATATATATCCATTTTACAAATGCATATATTAGAATGATCATTTGGATAATCTAAATCGGAATCAATCCCATAGAACATAACATTGCCTTTAAGCTAAAGAAGGATCTTTTCGCTCAAATAGAACTTAGAAATAAACATCGCCCTCTAATTTACTTTGGAGATAAACAAACCAACTATCAGTGAGCTTAGTGCATTTCTTACTGGACATCAAATAAAGCATAAATAAATACACAGATAAGAACCCAATAGCCCAAAGGAATATCTTTTTTAAGAAAAATGCCCACGGGATAGTAATATAATACAATATCAGCATACACCAACAAAAAAGGTAAAGAAATAAACAAAAACCAAGCAAACCAAGATGCAAAAACAGCTCAAAATTCAAACAAAGAAAAGGCAATCAAACAGTGAACCTCAAATCAAAATTGACAACAACTTGTATCAAAAGGTGAAAAATGAAAGAAAGACCCAACCTTTGGATTGATGGTATTGAGAGTAACAGGAGGAGCCATAGAGGATGAAGAAGAAGACGAAGGAGAATCAAGACCAGGTGTAGAAGAAGACAAGAAACGTGAACGAGAAGAGGAAAGATTATATTGACAGGAACGGTTGAGGAGGTTTTTGGTTTTACCAATCACGAATCTCCGCATCCTTTATATAAACCACAGATGTCGATTGCACACACAAGAGAAAGAGAGAGAAGATTTTTGACGTTCTTTTTTTTTTTTTTTTTTTTAAGGAAACAAAGAGAATTAAATAAAGGATCTATACCTTTTCGGAAAATGACCGTCCAAGGGGCGGCGAGGCCTTCTCTTTCTTTCTTTCTAGCAGTTCTCGTTTCTTGCATTTTGTTTTGTTTCCTACTTCAGGTTGCTTGTGCCCACAGACTGTTTCTTAAACTTTGTTAAATATGTGAGTTCATCTCAATTTCAAATTTTTTTATTTATTTATATTTACTTTTTAAATTAATTTTTTAAATGTATTTATAAAGGCCGCATTAAATTTTTTTTTATCTTAATCTCGATTAATATAAAAATTAAGTCGAAAATATGTTAATCTTATATATTATAAAAGTGCATCGCTCAGTAATTTTTGCTCCCTATTTAGATAAATTGTCATCATAAATATGTGAAGTTTAATTTTTTTTTATATATATTTGCTCTCTTTTTACAAAAAGTGAGAATAAGATAGCACATCCAATATTTTATTAGGACACTTTGTTGAAAAAATACTTAAATTTTTTAATTATTCTTGTTAATACTACTATTTTAATTTTATCGGAGGGTTTTGTGTTGGGACTTTTCTTATTTTACTTATCCTTGTTTGGATTGATTTTAAAGATATAAAAATCTTTCAAAACACCATTTTCTCAATGTACTAATTGATAGATTGAGGAGGTTAAATTTTTTTTTTACTTTATTTACTTTTAAATGTTTTGACTTTTTTATCTTTATTTTATTTGTATAATTCTTATTTAGTCATTTTCTTAAAATCTAAAAAAATTTATATTCATTAATATCTAGAAAGTATTTTAGTAACTTTAATATTAAATATTCATTAAACATTAAGTAAACTATAAATTATAATTTATCTTACTTTTTTTTCAAATAAAATAAAATAAAATTATACTAAATGTATATTTCATTTTTAACTTCATTAATAAGTGATTAGGTTAAAAACATTAAAAAAAATTAAATATTCATAATCACTGAGTTTTTAAGTAAACCATGACTTATAAATATTAATACGGCAAATTGAATTAAATACTAAATATACACTTAATTATGAAATTATTAATTCAATAATATGTGGTTGTGAATTGCAATAATTTGTGGGTTATTTGTGATATGGTCAAGCCTTTAAATTGTTGAAAATTCCATTTTTTGACATGGAAAATATGGTTTTTTTTTTCTCTCGTACATGAAAATTATTAACTTTACTTGGCCAACAATACACACGCACACCGTTTGAAAAATAAAAATAGGGATTTGGAAAATAAGAACAAAAGTCAAATTTGATCTTCGTTTTAGTAAAAAATTTCATCTTTCACGAGGCCAACGGACAAAACCAGAGTTGTTAGGAATTAAAAAATGGCAAACTGACTCACGACCCCCACGAAAGAGCCATAGACATATTCTTTATTGAAGTTTTTCTCTGGCACTTCTTTTGTATCAATTTTTCTTTTTCTACTTCTCGACATAAAATTAAAATCTTTTAGCAATAATTAATAACGCATTTATCATAACATTTTATCATAATGAGAATCTTTATAATTGATAAAAAAATTGTGGTGAAAATATAATATAATTTTAAATTTGAACTAATTTATCATTATAAAGTTAGATCAATTTTATATTAATACTTTAAATTATAAAAATATTTTTTTATATAAATGTTGTATAACTGTTTAAAACTAAAGATATCTTTATTATTCTAAAAAAATAACACATATATCATGTAGCTTTAATTTTTTTTTTACGCAAGATTCAACATGCACGTCATATATATTATTTTTTTTAAAAAAATTACTATGTCTCGTGTGTATGTATCATATCACATTTATGTTATTGTGTTAGAGTATGGTTGACATTACTATTAGAAAAATCTGATTTTGAGATAAAAAATTATTTTATATGATTATAGATTTTTTTAATATAAATTTTAAAAGTAAAAAATTGCTAGTAATAAAAGCTTCAAAGATGAACTTTTTCAAATTCAAATTTTTTAGTTATAAAACTTATATTGAAAAAATTTATAATTTATTAGAAAAAGAATCTCTTGTATCTTTTGTCTCAAAACCATAATTTTTTTAATATCAATACCAAATATGCTCTAAGTGTATAAGTGATGCAGGAGCATTATTAACTAGATTTATTAAGATTTTATTTAATATTTTCTTTTTTAAGTTAGGTTTACTAGATTTTTATATAACTTCCTATTTATAGTTCTCTATATAAGAAGAGATAATATCTAGTCATTATATTTATTATTTAAAAATATTAGAGAATAAATTTAAGATCTATTATATTTTAAAAATTTTAGAATCTATTATGTTTTAGAAAGTTTATTGTTTTTTATTTATTTTGATTTTTTTTTCTTAATTAGTTTAAGAGGTTATTTTATAAATAGAGCTATTAACATCATATGTAAGAGATTTTGAATTTTTAGTAATAAAAAATTCTAAAGAAAGTATCTCTACTAATTCTTTCAAAATTTCAGGATTTTTCTGAGAATTAATAAATTTTTGACACTTATTTGTCTGATATTTGTGTGTGAATGGAACGTGACATTAACTACCTCCAACATATAAAATTGAGGCTTAAATAAGCCTTACAATGCAAAATTACAAAATAGGATGATTTTATCAAAATGGCTAAATTAAGAAAGTCAACACCAAAATAAAAGTCCTAACCAAAATATAAAATTCATAACAAACGACATTTAAAATGGAATTGTCAACTAAAAGTTATTGCCAAAACGAAAATTGTTAAAAATAAAAAATTTTCATTTTTCAAGTCTTAAATGATGGAATTTGGCAGATAAATGATGGATATCACAACTAAAGGTTGTGGGTTTCAATAATTGGATTGTTTCTAATTGAACCATTATTTTTTCAAGTCAAAATTTCCAATTGCTCTAAACTAGTATAAATCACGAAATTACTAACTTTTTTTTCCCTTTTCCCCTCCATATTGTTCAAATAATTTTTCATCACTACTGCCACATCATTTTGCTACATCAGTTTAGTTAGAGTTTTTTCGTTTGTAAATTACCATGCTACCCAAACACAAAAATCAAAGCAACGATCTACCTATAGATGAAGTTTATAGATGTGATCACATTATGCAGTTGGAGCAACATTAATTTATTTTTAATTTGAAGTATGAATAATATATTTTATATGCTAATTAAGATTTCTCTGCGGTATATAATGATCATTTTGATGAAACTACAAAAGAAAATCTTAGGTATGATTATCCATTTTTCATATGTATATTTTGAAGCATCTAATATTTGGTTCATCAAAAAATTATTCTTAGACAATTTAATTAGAGTTATTGGGCAGAATGGATTGCTACTCCAAAATAAATTGAAAATTTTAATATATTTCAAGAACTTTTTTTCAAGTAATTAGAGACATTAAACTCAAGGATGAGATTTTTTCCACCCTGAGGAGAATGTTGTAGGAGTATTATTAATAAAATTTGTTAAGATTTTATTTAATATTTTTTTAATCTAGTTTAATTTTGAAAAAATATTTTATTTAGAAGATTTTTATGTAACTTTTATATTTAGAGTATTACATATAGGAAGAGAAAATATCTAGTTAATATATTTATTATTTAGAAAGATTAGAAAATAAATTTAGGATCTATTATGTTTCAAAAAATTTAGATCTATTATGTTTTAAAAAGTTTTATTATTATTTTTTTATTTATTGTCATTTCAGTTTCTTAATTAGTTTAAGAGTTTAGCCTATAAAGGAGCTATTAACATAATATGTAAGATGTTTGAAATTTTTTATTAATAAAAATTTACAAAGAAAGCATCTTTATTTATCCTTAAAAAATTTCAGTATTCATTCGAGAATCAATGAAATTTTGATACCTATTTGTTTGACATTCATGCATGAACCAATTTTCACGTGCTTTTTCCTTATAAAACTTCCACTACATCAGCTGGGTATTAGAGTTATATTCATTGATGGATCGTCATGCTATCCAAACGTAATAATTGTGATAATGACCTACTTATAGACAAAGTTTATGAATGTGATCGCATGATGCGGTTGAAGTAATGTTACTCTATTTTTAATTTCGAATATGAAAAACATACTTCATATGCTAATTGAGATTTGTTTGCAATATATAATGATTATTTTGATGAAACTACAAAAGCAAATATTAGTTATGATGATTCATTCTTATATATATTTTTAAAAGTATCTAATTCTTGGTTTCTAAGAAAATAAGAAATTACTAATTGATGATTTTATTAAAAGTTATTGGATTAAATAGATGACTACTCGAAAAGAAATTGAAAAATTCAAAGTACTTAAAGAATTTATTCAAGTAACACTTAGTTTGGTATTCGAGCGCAAACTAATAGTCTTATTGAAAATAATAATCTTCGAACTTTTCATGTACTTCTTTGTTGTAAAGATTACATCAATAAGTTTATATGCAAATAACATAAATTTTGATTAATGAGAATTCACTACATACAATAGTGCTACAAGTATAATTTGATGAAGTAAAGATTAAAGTTGAATAATGTTATCCACGCTTTGGTATACAAAAAAATTTCAAACTAAAGCACAGCACATATAATTACTGTAAGGAATTTCTCATAAAACAAGCAACTTCATCTTTTTCCTACGGTAAATCTCAGCTCATAGTGTAGAATCAAATGTCACAGCTGTTGAAGGTATCCATTCTGGGCCTTGGATAAATGATCCCACAGTAAATCTTCCTGCATCATCTTGGGATAAAGTGGGCCTGTAACCAGCCCATTTTACCCTTTTCTCCACATTTGACCCAGGCCCAGTATTCATGTACTCTCCGTAGAATATTGTACTGGGCGGATCGGTACCACTCACCCATGTCATCCACCCCATTGGGTTCAAGAATGGGCCGATATCAGACTGCATAATAACAGTCGTGGAATAGTTCTTCCAAGGCCTACCAAGGTATGTTTGGGCTGCAAGGTTGGGTTCGAGAGCAGAAAATTTGCATTTCTGAATTGCAATGCCAGTGTTTTGGTTAGGGTCTTTCTTGCCTTGAGCTGTGATGGTGTTGAATTGGTTTGGTAAAGGTTGTCTAGGTTGGATGTTGCAGTTTTGCAATATAACGGCTGCATTACCGAATATGAAGTCAATGGTGCCGGTAATGTCGCAGTCCCGGTAGAATTGTCGGTTGGAGTGAGCATAGAGTGTGTCCTGAAATGCATCAAATGCACATTGGTAATATACAGACATGTCCGAGCCAGACCTGAAGGCCACTGCTTGGTGCTTTGCTGCTCCTGCCGTGTTGCTGAACTTTATGTCTCTTGCTATGAACCCCTTGCCCGTAATAGCTGCTCATCAAATAATCATACGGTTAGTAATCAATTTTTGTGAGAACACGTACAAAATAAATAAATAACATTGGCTATTTTGGGCTACAACACAAAGGAGAATCAAAGGCATCAAACTAAATATCAATCTCTGTTCTTGGGTGGAGGGCCTATTTTGGGCTATAGCACAAAACACAAAGTGGAGGATGCATGTTCTAGACTTGTAGTGAAAAAATTGGGCTCGAGGACAAATCAAGGTCCATACCCAAAATTATAAACACATCACATTGGCTACTAGTTGGCAGATAAGTTTCTTTAATAATAACAGTAGTCTTTGATTCCTCCCTTCAAATTAACTAGTTTACATCATACTTCAAAGCCTTAACTTTTTTTTGTACCCATGTTACAAACAGCAGGAAGAATCCAGGACCTAGAAATCCGGGAAAGGTACATAAACCAGCAAGACTGAAGCTTTTGGGCATGTAACTTCATAAGCCTTTAAATCTAAGAACCAACATTTCCAAAATAATAAATATACCACCATTCAGTTAAATGTTTTTACCAAAGAAGAGTACTTTCTCACTTATGAATGACCAACCACCAAAATCACATCAATGTGTATTTTGGTATATATGACAGTCTCGGTTAAGAAGCTCTTCTAACATCTAGTAAACGCAGACAATGGATTTTATGGGAGAATAATACTAACAAGGACCCCCATAAAAGACACTAGAAAACACACAAGCACATGGTGGGTACCAACATGTATCCAATCTGATTGAATTTAATTATATTCAAAGCAACATTTATGGTAATATCAGAATTTTAGGTAAGATTTTCACATCATTTTCAGATGGGAGACGCATGGTCCATGTGCCTTCCATAATACTTCATTCGATGATGACGGATGCCCAATCTGCTGCTTACTGCTATCCTCAATAGCAGAAGAATTCACATGGCACTTGAATTGCCTTCAAAAAAGTTCTCTGGTTTTAAGATTCACAAAGTTGATGCGATAACTGCTTTGAATTTTTTTTAATTTGACTTTAATTGAGATTTCAGCCCCTAAATGCAACTTCAATTGGAAGTTCAAACTACCCATCAAAATATCTAACTCAAAGTTTCATCAAAGCTATAAACTTTATGAATTAAAATCTAGAATACTATAACCAAAACAAACACTTTTAACAATTCAAGAATTCATAGATGGTGAAAATAAAAAATCGATAACTTACCAAAAGTGGCTGTAGCGAAGGTGGGAGTACCATCCACAAAATTCTTGCTACCAGAAATAACAGTCTGGTCCTTCCCATCCCCATATATCATCACATTCCACTTGTGCTTATCCAAAAGCACATTCTCCACATATGTTCCTGCCTTCACATATATCACAAATCTTGATTTGCTCTTCTTTGGTATAGCATCCACCGCAGCCCCAATTGTGGTGTATTGTCCACTGCCGTCCTTAGCCACCGTCACATTTGGCGTAGGCCTCCGCTCCTGTAGCAGCCTCCTATCACCAATACTAACCCAACTCGGAAACCCTGACTCTCTTGTTTCAAAACCCAGTAGTTTCCTATGAATAGGGATGTTAAATTCAGATAACAAACCCAAGATTTTAGCCACAATAGCTAAACTATTACTTGCAAACTCAGTTGAGTTCTCCATTGCTGTCTTTATATCTTCAATAACCCTACTGTTCAAATTTTTTGTAGTAGCGTTCAGTTCTTGCAAAGCATCAAGGCACGTTTCTTGGTCAGTGATTGTAGTACTTAACCAAGTTTTCATATCAGTGATCTTGGAAGTTGTCATTATCTTTTCTCCTTCCCCAACTGCCATGGAAGATAAGGAGTCGTTCAGCCTATCCACAGCATCATCAAACACTGATTCGCATACGTTTAAAGCAGCTTTAATTGCAGGATCAGTAGTACTCGCAATGAGTTTTGATGGGTAGTCTTTGATCTTGTCCAACTCGTTTAAGGCCACATGTAAAGAGAGTTTGAAGAGGACTTCTGGGTCTGATGTGTTGGTTGTTTTAAGGGAAGAAATGCTGGAGAAACAAGAAGTCGGGTACTGAGTCACACTGCAAACAGCTTTGAGTGACGCGGCCGGAGTCAAGTCAGTTGGGACGGCCGAGTCGGAAGAGGAGCCGCTGTTTCTCTTGTGGACGACTGTTCCTACAACAGCACCAATGATCACAGCTACAAGAATAATGGAGGAGGCTATGAGGATTATCAGACGCTTACGAGTCTTTCTCTTGAAGGCTTGCTCTTCGCGCTCATCTACTTTACCATAGCCCTTGAAGGAGTTGATAGAATCCATGGGTTTTTTTTTCCCCTTCTTATTTGTTAGTTTGAGGAGGAAGTTGAGGCTATTGTGTTTTGTGTTGGCTCAATAAGAAACGCAGGTGTGTCTCTGCAGGTCAGGTTTCGTCTGGATGAGAGCTGGGGACGTGTGCGTTTCCTTTTATAGAAAGGAGTGGCAGAGATAGGCGACATCTTTCCTTTTTACTTTCTTTGACGCTTCTTTGCTAAGGTTAATTATTTTAAAATCAATCAATAAGTAAACATCATTACTATTATTTTAGGTGTATATATAATTAAATATTTCTCAATTCAATTTACCTGTGATTGGCAATTTTTTTTTGGAATTTGCTAATAAAATTATACAAATGATGATTATAGTAGTGGAGAAGTTAAAATAACAAACTTATTCCTACATTTTTCACCTTTGTGTTGTGTTTCACATCAAAGATTGTTTGCCCTTTTGGATGTATGGCCGATTTGTTGTTATGTTTACTTTGAATATCCATGACTCACTACTAATTTCCTTGAATCTCTGATTGTTTTTTCATTTATTATCATTTCTTTGCTTATTGTAATGAATTAAATGTGAATATTTGATTCTTTTTTTGTTGATCTTTTAGTAAAAATTTGAAGTAATTTTGTGATTATAAATTTAGTTAAGGATGCAGTTATAGTAATTATAATTTAAATAGTTGCATATATGTCTATCAATTGAAATTTAATAATTCAATCAAATTGCAATTATATATTCCTCTTATCTTTCAGAATCTTTGATATAAATATAAAAAACATATGACGAAATTATGAGCTTGAGCTTTTCATGGTAATTTAGAATTTAAGGATCATTAGCTTAACGAATATTACATGCTAGCTGACAATGTAAAACACGATATGACTCCGAGTAATCCTTGTGGGTGGATGATCCATCCATTCCAGCTGTGTAGCTGAAAGAAATCATATATTTTATTGAAAGCTGTGATATCTTAGGATATGCATATGTGCCTCGCGAATGTGCAAAAAGAAGGTAGTGGGAAGCAGCAATGTCCATGACGCGGCAAAACCCACCAAATGTCAACTCTTGTTTCACAGATTCTTGTATAATCCATCGGCCAATTCTGCAGTGGAAACTGCTTCTGCCGCGAGGCTGGATATTGTATCTGTCTAAGGGTCATTTTCAATTTTTAAGATATTCTATTCATCCCATACTTTAAGAACTTAATCAAAGTTGTGACAATTGGATGGTGATAGACATAAATAGGCAATCCTCAAGACCTTTTCAACCAATACAAACACCCTATTGATCCTCCAATAACTTATTCTATAGACTTGTGATCTTCTTGCATCAAGTTGGTACACATTTGGGTTCAAACAAATGGCTCTTTTTGTTGGGTTATTATTTTATTACTCTATGATGTTATTTTTGTATTCAATATTTTTATTTTAAAGTGTAATTGTAAATGTAGTCTGGGCAATATTGATCATCATCATATATACTATCTCAAAAAAAAAAAAAAAAAAAAAGTTCATCAAAGGTCCAGTGATCCCAACTATACAACGTATTACATAGGTAACACAGTTTCCTTCCAATCATATTCATCTGAATAATTCAACAATAATTGTCTTTATCTATAAGTTAATCATCTGAGGTCTTTAAAAAATAACGGAATTTTTTAAAAAATGCATAATTTTACGTCATTTACATATTTGACTTGTTCTTTAAATTAAAAAGAAAAATTGATTTTTAGTACTGTCCTAGTACTACCAATTCAATAATGGGTCCTAACCATGTATATAGTAATTTATAGTGGGGAAAACCAACACAATAGGTATATCATGAATCAAAATTTATGTTGCAGTATACTCTGGATTAATACACATCATTTCATTTAAGTGTCACACATGTTATTTTTTTTTTTTAAATATAACTGTATGTACATTAATATTAAACTACATGCACATTAGTTTTAATTGCATGTACATTAATATTGAACTGCATGTACATTAGAATTCATAAAATAAATTAATAAAAAGTACATTATTTTTCAATTGATACTCTACCAACAATATAAAAAAATTTTAAAAACTTTATTAATATACATTGTTCTTAACTTTATTGATATACATTATTTTTATACGTGTATTGGTTTATTAGCTTTGAAAATGTATTACTTTTTAACTGCATGTATATTAGTTTTGAACTGCATATATATTAGTATTGAACTGTATGTACATTGGTCATTAACTGCATATGCATTGAAATTCATAAAATAAATTAATAAAAAATATATTATTTTTCAATTGATACTCTACTAACAATATAAAAAATTTTTAAAAACTTTATTGATATATATTGTTCTTAACTTTATTGATATACATTATTCTTATATGTATATTGGTTTATTAGCTTTGAAAATGTATTGCTCTTTAACTGCATGTATATTAGTTTTGAACTGCATATATATTAGTATTGAATTATATATACATTGGTCATTAACTGCATATACATTGAAATTCATAAAATAAATTAATAAAAAATATATTAATTTTAAATTGGTACTCTAACAACAATGTAACAAATTTTAAAAAATTTTGCTAATATACATTATTCCTACATATATATTAGTATATTAATTTTGAACTGCATATATATTAATATTAAATTGCATGTACATTGATCATTAATTATATGTATATTGGTATTGAATTACATGTATATTGAAATCTATAAAAATAAATTAGTTTTGACTTGATACTCTAGCAATAATATAACAAATTCTAAAAAATTTTGTTAATATACATTATTCATGTATGTACATTGATCAATTAGTTTTGAATTCACAGTTTTTTCATTAATCTATTTATGAATTTCAATGTACATACAGTTCAACACTAATATACATGTAGATTAATATTAATATACTCACAATACAATACTAAATGTATATACAGTTAATAATCAATGTATATAAATTATATGTGTGAGATTTAATGAAATAGTGCATTGTGATCCTGGATGCATGAAGTAACATAAATTTGGATTTGTGATATAATTTGTGAATCTAGCAAGTTAGTCAGGAGTTGAATTTGTCTGTTATGGTATGTATCTATGGGTAAGATTTTAAACGAATAATAATTGAATGTTACATTCGTGTCGTCATGTAAGATGACAAATAAGAAGTTTAAGAGTGATATCCTCAAAGGAAAGTTGAAGGGAAAAGGTCAAAATTCTCAAACTGAATAAACAAAGTTAGTGCATATGTACAAGGCGTCTGTCACGTTTCATTCTTTGCTTGCATTCACTTTATTCTCTTCAATTGAGTTTCAAGCTTCTTCAATTGCTACTTTTGACTTTTCCTATGGGCGCATTCTATCTTTAGATTTGGTGTCAATTCAGTTTTCTTTCGTTCACACTAACTAAGAAGAAGTTTCCTACATAGCGATGTTAATAACACATATATTTTCTATGTTATATAAAATGCATTCCATTTTATTTTCATATGCGACCTATATTTATGATGCTTGTTTTAAATTCAGAATCACATTATCTTATGTGTATTATGAAATCTAAAATTTCAAGTGTTTTAACCCAAATCAACTCGAATTTCTGTAAATAATATATATAAATTCTTTTTGTCAATGAATTAGTTTGTTAACTCAAAAGGAAAAATTTACAATTTACAATTTAGAATCTTCTTCTTTTTCATAGTTTTTTTTTTTATCATGCATCTCTTTTAGGAAATGATAAAAAACTTTCACTTATAAAAGAAAAATATGCAATAATTGACAAATCAAGAAATATAAAAATTTATAACTTTTAAAATAATGATTGTTTAATATTCTTTAATCAAATTGATTGAGTAATACAATTTGCCTCTTCATAAGTATGCTTTAATTATTAGTTAATATCAACCACAGTTCGATTTCAATATCTTTCAATAAATCTAATTTGCTGAACATTTTAAAAAAATAAAATAAAATTTATCGTTTGAAAGTACAATTTTATAATTTCAAAATATACAAAAAAAAACATGAAACTTCTATTAAGGAAGAATGTATATTCATAAAGAATGATCCAATAATTCTCATAATAAGAAAATAAAATAATAAAAATATATAAATATTAATAAATTTGTGTCTAAAAAACACAAATTAGACATATTTGAGTTTAAAATTTTAAATTCAATCAAATTTTAATTTATTTTAAAAAATAACAAAAGTAAAAAAAATAAAAATGATCTATGATCGACTAAAAAAATAGTCGATGGTGTCTCAAACAAAAATATAAATAAGAAAAAAAATATAAAATAAAAAAATAGATCAATTTAAAAAAAAGAAGAAGAACATTCCAATAACCAATGAATTGTTTTATTTAAGGAATAACCAATTTTTAAAGATGATTTTTTAAGAAAACTAGAATTATATTGAAGATAAAAGTCAGTATCATCAAATTGGAATTTTAAACTACTAATGTTATGGTGACCTAAGTTAATATTTCAATTTATTTGACTCAATATTTTTAAATTTAATTAACTGTATAACTTGTTTGTGAAGATATAGTATTAACAATATATCAATAAAGTTAATAAATTTTTTTATATAAATGATTATTGGTTCAAAATAGTAAAAGAGTGTATTCATCTCTTATTATTCTAAATTGAAATCAGTAAAGAAATTATATAAAAAAAAAAAGTAGTTTATATATGTATATATATATATATATGAATTTAGGTCCAATATAGATAAACTCAAAAACTATCTACTCTATAGTAAAAAAAAAAAAAAAAACCCAAAATAATTGATACTTATTAGATAAATCAAGTGGTTAACATCAAATGAAACAAGACAATTACAAGTGGTTGATACTAAATCAAAAGTAACAAAACACTAGAGTTGACAAAATATCTCTTCCACTAAATTTTACAAGTGCAATCATACCAATTATTTGTAAGTAAATATTGAATTAGCATTGGTAGGTATGCCTCAAGTGCAAAAATAATTTATTTATCTCAAGACTGCTAAAAAGTCTTCCAAAATTTCAATTATAAAGGATTTTTTTTTAAAAAAAAAAAAAAAAAAAAAACAGGATTCTTTTTACTCGGACTATTTCTTATGAGCTTCTTCCTCTTCATGGGATGTGATGATAATGAGGTCTCACTGGGCGCAACCGATAATCACGCCAATATTTCTTTCTTACGTCTCTTTAAATATATTTTCTTGATTGTTTTCATTCCTTAGGTTTCATAAATAAATAAATAGATAAATCATCCTATTGGACATAACAATCAGTTTAGGTTGGAGAAGTTTTCAATTCTTTATTTCAATAACAACTAACAACTGCAGTTCAAAAAATATGTAATTTATAGCTTTTATTACGATTTTGTTTTTATAAATGAAAAGAAAAATATATCTTTAAATTTATTTATTAATAAAAATAATAATTTCAATTTTGATACTATCATTTATGACTAATTTTATTATTACATTATTTTTTTATGAAATCACTGTAATATTAATTCCAAATGGTTAATGCGTAATTTTTTTCTAAAAACTACTTAATGCATGATTCAATGTTATTTATTTTAAAATCATATATATATATATAAATATTTATCCTTTACTTGGTGCATTACTGGTTCAAATAAAAAATTAAATAAGAAAAATAAAAAGAAAAAAAAATCATTTCTTTTCTATTATTTGGATATTTCATTTGTACAAGGAAGGAATTTTTAATTTATTTGCAAAAGAAATAGAATTATGAAATATGAATGTATCTTTTTAATCTCATTCTTATGAAAATAGATGACATGAAAAAATTCCACATCATTGTTATTATAAAAAAAAAAAAAAAAAAAGATTCATGAACATCATATCTGAACCCACTAAGCTGAATTTTAGGGTTGGACTAGATATTGGGCTCGAAACTTGCGTTGGTTACAGAAGAGGCAACACAACCCATCAATCAAGCAGTTAACATGTATTATGCTTGATTGCCTTCCAACTAAGTGCCAATAAATTTGAATAACCACACTCCATTTCTCTCAATTTTGGTTTTTTTTTTTTTTTTTTTTGAAAGACTCAATTTTAGATTTATTTCCAATATTTTTATATACACGTTCTGTCCATCGTTACAACACAACGCGACGAAATCATGAGAGCAATGGAAATGGCAGAAAGTTTCTCCCAATGTACTAAATACTAATCATTCGACTTTTTTCAAATTAATAATTCAAAATTATATACTTGTAAATGTTTACACATTTTGACTAAATATTTACTCACTAAATTATTATTTAATAAAAAATATTATTTTTCTTGACCCCTATGTTTATAATAACCTTCACAACTTGCTTGTAGCTTGTTAAACTATAATTAATATTTTATTTAATTTTTAAAATAATAAAGATATTTTTATTTATAAATAGTTATATTATTTTAAAAAATATTTTTGTGATTAAGGATATTAATATGAAATTAATCATCAATATTATTAATGATAACAAATTGGCTCAACTTTAAAATCAAGATTCGATTTTCATAATAAATCTTGTTCAATGAATCTATATTTTTATTAATTATAACAATTTTAATCATATATGATGTTATAGTTAATATGTACTAAAATTTATATAATATTCCAAAATAGATTTGAGAAATATATCTATAATATATCATCATATATTATTAAACTATTAATATCAAATCATTAAACTCTAACAAGAAAAAATAAAAATTCTCATGAAAATAGAAAAAATAATAAATCTAAACAAAAATTCTAAAAAAAAAAATGAAGCAAGGGAATTCAAAATGAGTTAGGATTAAGTTTAGCTAACAAATTTGATGGTTATATTTAATATAAATATAGATAAATATATTAAATTCGACTTAAATAAATGATATATTAGCAAAAATCCAAGAATCCCTGCATCAAAAACAAAAAAAGTAGTGTTTGAAAATTTCCAAATGTTATTATTGATTAATATCAATAAAGCATAAATATGTGACCGCACAAAGATATTCAAATCATACACTAGCTCCAAGAACTATATAACATTAAGCCAGAAAACCTTTCTTTTTTTTTTTTATTTTTTTATTTTTTTTTTTACAGACCAAGAGAAAATGGGAAGGTAGTCGAACGCAACCAACTAGCACCAGCAATGAAACTTCCAGGAGTAAAACCGTCAGCTTCACTTGCACTAAGAATCCTGTACCCTTTCCAATTAACCCTCTTTGATGTTCCAGCGCCAGGTCCACTATTCTGGTGCTCTCCATAAAACAATGTAGCAAGTGCAAAATTTCCACTCCACTCATGCCATCCAGCAGGATGTATCACATCACTAATTGTGGTTTGCATTACAACTGTCCTTGAATACTCTTTCCAGGGTCTTCCAAGGTAAGTTGGGAAGCTACCCTGAACAGGTCTAAGGTCCGAAGTGGCTCCAATTCTACTCTTCTGAATTACTATGCCTGTGTTCTGATTGGGGTCGCTCCTGCCCTGAGCAGTGACCATATTTTTCTGGCCTGAATTGGGCCTGCGAGCATGGATGTCACAGTCTTGGAAAACCACAGCTGAGTTGCCAAAAATAAAGTCTACTGTGCCTGCTATTAGACAGTTTATAAAGAATTGGCGATTGGAGTGGACATAGAGGGTGTCTTGGTAGGCCAGCATGTCACATTGGTAGAATGCTGCCAGATCAGCACCAACTCTTAGTGCCACTGCTTGGTGCTTGGATGGGCCCGCAGTGTTTTGGAATGTTATGTCCCTGGCTAGAAATCCTTGTCCCACCACAGCTGCAAGCACATGGAAATTAAGTTTGTATTAATTAATCATTAACCAGCTATACCAATTAATGGTTATAAATAATTCCTTGCATAATACAGTTCCGTATTCATGTGTTTTCTTTTAATGTGATATAACTAATTAATGGATACATCTGTCACCATTTAGATACACACAATTGGAAAAATGCAACCGAATAGTCAGGCTTAAATTGATTGTATAGGAAATGATATTCTAATCTCCAAATTCGAATTTCAATTAGAATCAAATTAAAAAAAAAAAATCCCTCAATACATGATACTCCATTTTATAATAACAGATGTCTTTTTAAAAAAATTATTTCATATTATTTGTCATTTTATAATTTATATGCATTATTTATTATATATTTTTTTCAATTTTATCTTCATTATTAAAATTATTCGAAACTATTTAATAATTTTTTTAATATGTAGAGATATATTTATTTTATCTGAATTAATATTAAGACTATTTAATATCTTTTTTAATATATGTGCATTCCTCTAAAATTTCTATTATTGTGAAACACTAACATCACCTAAAAATTGTAGTTAAGTTGTGTGGTGTTTGTAAAGAGATATAGCAATAATTGAAGGAAAGAATTGAAGAAGCATCTAGGAAAGTATCATAATTTAGCATATCCAAATCATGATAGACTGGCAGGCAAAAAGGACTACGCAAGGCATTATAAAATTTGAAAAATCTTTATAAGGAGCAAAGGTACTCACTCTATTAGTCACTAGGATTTTGGTTTGCTGGGCTGTAAACTATACTTTGGCTAGTATACAAGGACAGAAAACGACCCATACTTTAGATGGAATATAAGGATAGAAAGAGACACTTCACAGTCACACGAAACTTTAATGTCGTTTGGTTTATTGTTTCCTGACTAGTATTAAATAATTGACCATTTAGATATTAAAAATAAGTGTTTGATAAATATTAGTATTATGTATTTTTTTAATTTTTTATATTTATTGTTACACCAAATTAGTGTAGACTACAAATAATGTCATCTTTCTCATTATTTTTCAAAATTGAACTTGTAAAGAACAAGAAGCCAGTGTATACATCAGCTGAAATGAGACTTAACTTTCTTTACATGTGCTTCTCAAACTTATATGATAATACGTAATATATATATATATATATATATTTGACATTCTGAACCAAACCATGGTTACTATTATAATGTTTATGCATTTGAATTTGACAAACTGTGTCCTCTATTGAAAACATTTTTATGGTGCTATACAAATTAGCTGTGGCTCGCATCAAGTGGTACAATCTGCTTCATGAATCTTATGTGTGTTCAGAGGCATGTTTAAGCAGGGACCAGCCAAAATGGATGAGAATCTTGTTAGATATTAAACTTGTATTATCTTTAATAATTTAACAAGCAATAATGTAACTAAAAAAACTTAGCACCACTCTGCAAACTCAATGAACATAAATAATGCTAATTGGTGTGTTGGAAGAAACACAATACTAGGCTGTTCTGCTCTGTTGTCTATAGCTAGCTAGTTATTTTAATTGCATCATATTTATTTAATGATGCTCTTATACTGTCGTCTATACACTTTTGAAACAGCACACTAATAATGCAGTCGGTTCACGCATACAAGATTATGAAGTATGCATATCCCCTACCACTACCAAACTATTATCAGTTAATCAACAGCAAAAAGTGCATATTACCATTAACAAACATATCCCTCCCCAACCAATAATGCAACTCATGTGCTATCACCAAATGAAAAATTCTTCAAACTCCCTTATATATAGACGAGATTAATTTTTAGCTTTATATAATGGGGAAAAAATTTGTAAAAAATGCTATATATATTGAATAAATTAAAGGCAAAATGTGTAATGGGGCTTACCAACTGTGGCAGATTTGAAGGTTGTGCTACCGTCAACCACATTTCTACTTGCTGTAATGATAGTTGTTTTTCTTCCATCTCCCAAAAACATTATGTTGGTCTTACCCTTAGGCACCTCCACATTTTCCCTATAAACACCTGCCTTGATTCTAATAATGTACCTCTTGCTACTTTTTGAGGGAGCAGCAGCCACAGCAGCAGACACCGTCTTATAGTCCCCGCTTCCATCAGCCGCCACCACCACATTCGGAGTCACCGACGACGACTGCAGCAACCGCCTGTCCGCCACCGACAACCACTCCGGCCACTCTCTTTCTTTTCCTAAATTCTCCTCCTTCAGCTTCCTATTAGTAGTAGAGCTCATTTTAAGCTCATTTGCAATATCATCATCCGTCATGTTCTTGATCATAGCTAGAGCATTACTGCACATATGTCCAACATGAACTTGACCAGCTAACAAAGCCTTCCTTATTTCCTTATCTGCATCATCATGAGAGAACCCATCTAAGCAAGTTTCTTGATTAGTCATAGCAGCACTCATTAGTGTCTTGAGGTCATCTGCATGTTGCGATAAAGACTTCTTGCTTGGATACTCCTTTAGATCATCCAATGCCTTATGTAACTCATCTAGAGTCTCATCTATGGTCTCTAAACAATCATGAAGAGCAGTCTTTTCTCTCTTGGTTAGGTTCTTTCTCGCCAAGAGTTTCTCTACTCTAAAGAAGTTGTGCTCTACAGCTGTGGTTGTTAGGTTTACGGACGCTTCAATGACATCTTTTTGGGTAGCCAAGTTGGCCGTGGCGCCAGGGACTGAGGCTACAGCTGAAAAGCATAAGTCAGGGTACCTTGTGGAGCTGCATGATGATTTGAGTATGGCATGAGAAGGGGAAGAAGTTTCATTTTTGTTGTTCTTGTTTGAGTTTACGCTAGTGACGATGGCGATTATGGTGGCTGCTAATAGCAAAGAAGCAAAGATAGATAGGAAGAGTTTCTTGTGTTCCTTGGATATAGACTTGTGCTTGCTGGTTTCTGGCATTCCAGTCAAGCTTTCTTTATCTTGGCTCATTTTTCGGTGGAGGATGTGTATAACATGAAAGGAAGGAAAAGAGGGGATAGTTAATGTGTAACAACGAATGGAGAAACTGAAGTCTTCATAGGTTTATAAAAAGAAGAACCTGTGGCTCCATTGCAATTATCTTTAAAATTATAAAAATTTGAGTTAAAGCTCTAATAAAAGCTAAATCAATTAAAATAAATTATTCTTTTTTTTTTTTCATTTGCAATGAGGCCCACTGGCCACATGGTTGTGTATTATTGTATTCTATGTTTTGTAAGTTGTCATTTGGATAGCTTTTTATTCTATAATCCTGCTATCAGTTTTGCTAGTTTTAATATTTATATAATTTTGATAATAGTGATTATTGTTTTTATCTTTGTCTTTTGCTGGGACCTTCATGGATGTAGTGTGCACTGATAAATTTCAATTGGACTATAATCCATCCATTATAATACTATCAAATAATATTATTTAATTCAATAGTGAATAATAATTTTCATATCATCTAATAATAAATTATTAATTATGACATTATAATATAATAATATAAATAATATTATAATTTTTACCATAATTTTATGCCTAAAAGTAGTAGAATATTTTACTTTTGTCTTTTCTTTCTATTTTCCATCTGCATTTCTCTGTTATTTCTTTCTTTCTTTATATATATATATATATATATATATATATATTTGGCTTTTACATCACATGCTTTTTATCAGTTTTTTCTTGTGGTAAACTGGGATCAATAAATACTAAGTATTTTTTATGTTATCAGTGCACCAATCTTGTTATAATAAATTCTGACATAAACGCTTTTGTGCTACCACAAACACTATGCGATATATATCAAAACCCTTTTTAAACTATTTATTTATAAATTATATTGTGCCATATATATTTGTCATATGGCCTTTATTAAGTGCAAATTACATGCATATATATAAACTTTAAAATTACTTAAAGAACTTAATTGACATATGCTAAAGAACAATTGGATATGAGATGCGCCAATGGGTAACACAGCCATGGCGTCACGAGTTAGATTAGGTTAGATGCTATTTAACCTCAACTTTATGTCATTATTAAGAGAATACGAGGAGCAGCATCCACACAATTAATAAAGAAGAGTAAAGTAATTAATAAATAATATTCATTTCTTAGATTTATTGTTTTCTATTTAATTATTTACTTTTTTTTTTTTTTTGGGTTCAAAGTAATTCGAAGATCACTTGCTTTTGTTTCCTTTTGCCTCGTCAAATCCATAACGAAAACAAGCCAACTAAGCAAGTAGAGCTTTTACATAACAATCTGGCATGTTAATTTTTGTCACTTGATTATGTTAATAATATTAATAAGGGCCTCCCATCTTTACAATTACTATATTTAATTACAGGCCTAATATTTTTAAAATTTCAAATCTTTTTGACTTTTTGCAATTGTACTCAATTTTAAAAATAAGTTATCGTACCTTAATTTAACATATTTAATTGTAATTCTACTCATCATGGTCAAACTTATGTTGATTGCTTATTTTTCAAAAAAAAAAAATTTTTTGAACTATTTTTTATTTTTTAAAACAGCTTCTTAAACAATGAAGTGTTATCTATTAATTTTTGAAATTGAAAAAGTTTGAATGTTTAAAAGTATTAGGTGCTAATCATATGCACAGTCTGAGGCACATTAATTTATCTAATGCCATGATTCCAAACACTATATTTGGTCATGGTCTGCTTTATTACTTTTTATTAATTGTTTTAAATGAATAAAATGGGGCTAAAAGACAAGAGAATCCAGCTGTAATCACCAGTAGAAGTAAAGAGAATCCAGCTATAATCACCAATAGAAGTGAGGCACATATACATATACGTTCCATTTATTTCTATTTGGCATGTTTTTGGCACTATCAACCCAATAACTTTGTGTCTACCAATATGATGAGGTGGAGAAAATAACAACATAATTTTTTAATGGTTTGGAGTATAAGTAATCTAAAAAAAGTATATATATTTTTTAAAATTTGAAATTGAAATTCTAAATGAATTATTATAGAGCTTATAACGTGTGTGTGTATATATATATATAATACAGCAAAGTTAATTCACCTCATTCAATTGAAACTCATTTTTTATGCAAAAATTCATTTACTTTGGGTGTCAAGAGCTTTTTTTTATTATTTTTAAAATTTTTATATTTTATGTTCCTTTTCTATTCTAATTAAATCTCTCATGTTTCTTTTAAGTTTTCTAGTGTCTATATAAACTTTTGTAAAAATAATTAAATTTATTTAATAATAAGTTTTAAATTTTTATTTTTTTAAATTTAGGAATTAATTACTTTAGAATGATTAATTATTTTACTAATATTATACACCATGTCGTATGAAGCCAATATATAAAAAACATAGTGATGATATTTTAAGTATTTTTAAATTATATTACAAATTTCAAGCCAGATTCATCAATCCTTCTCTGACAAAATGGAGAGGGAAAAAAAAAAAAAGAAGATGTATTAGATGATTGAATATGTGTGTTTGTGTCTTGAGAATATCTCCACATGTTTCATGTCTTATTTTAAATCTTCCTTCATATTATTTTTACTATGTCAAAAATATTCATATGCATTATTATTCAGTTAACACTTAGTAATTAAGTCTCTATTTTTTAATATTAAATATTAAATATTTAAAATTGTTCATCGGCTTCGAATATTTTTAATGTATCAAAATAAAAAGAAATTGTGCATAATTAAGAAGTTGAAGTTGGGATATATTCAGCTAACTTTGGTAATAATATATATTTTGAATTGAAATGTTTTTATAGCCAATTTAAAAGTTATAGTTCCAAACCAGGTGCATATATGCTTGTGAGTTTGTTAGAAAGAATTAATATATATAACAATTAAGAAAGGTGACTTCTAGGTTTTTTTTTAATTATGGTGCTTTGGAGACATGATAGAAATCACCACATTTTTATATTACTAATATTTTATATGATGATTTCTAGATTATTTTTAAGGCACTACAATTAAAGTATTTTATTATGTAATTTCATCAATATTTATTTTTTTATTGAAAATTATACATTGAGTAGTAATTTCAAATTAAGATGAAAAATATATAAAATTTTTCATATTATATGAAATTATTCATTTTATTATATAATTACATAATATTAAAATGAAACATATATTAAAATTTTTATATTATATATAAATTATTTTATTTTCATATAATTATATGTAAAAACACTAAATTAAAAGATGTATAAGTCAAGTCAGCATAAAGGAGGGAGGAGCCTGTAGTTAAGGACCAACCATACAGTCAATTCAACATTGTAATAATGGGGTTTGAAGAGCAGCCTATTTTGAAACTATCCACGAGCACGCAGCCCTATCCAAGAGCACGCAGCCCTAACCCCGCAGCTGAATTAGATTTGGAGGAACACAATTCACTTTTACCGTGGTACATATTCTTATTATTATATTTAAATTTTTATGACAATATAATTTAAATATAATTTAAAATCAAAAGTAATTTTGATAAATTTTTTTTTTACAATGAGATGATATAAGAGTAATGATAAATTTGACGAAATAATATAAATTTAAAGATAAATTTTATAAAAAAATTATTTTATCTTTTGTTATTATTTTAAAATAAATTTAAAAATTTATTTAATACTTTAACCATTTATTTTTCATAACCAACGTCGTCTATGTGATATGCTGATATTAACAATTATATCTAAGAATTATAATCATATGAAATTTAATATTTTCTTTCTT
This sequence comes from Omphalea diandra, assembly GCA_949677035.1. Lineage (NCBI taxonomy): Eukaryota > Viridiplantae > Streptophyta > Magnoliopsida > Malpighiales > Euphorbiaceae > Omphalea > Omphalea diandra. The sequence continues at coordinate 8,429 of CATIWR010259235.1, read as the reverse complement.
AAAAACCTATTTTTTTTCTTTTTTTTACTTACCATGTAAATAATTAAAATGAAAAATGATGGTTTTCCACGTGAATCACATACCATGACTTTTCGATCAATCTATCTATATAGCACCAATTTCGCCAATTTATTCACTTGTTTGTCTTTCTGTCTCTAGATTGAACGAAAAGTCATATAAAATATGTTGTTAATTCGCATGATAATTGGTAGACTACCGCAAATCATGCTTTACTATTTGACAACTAATAATAATAATAAAGAAGGGTCACGTTAACATATTTTGTTAAAGTCAAGTGGACACCTAAAATAATTCAAAAAGATATCTTTGTCACATGCAAATGATTTAATTCTATGGATAGAATGCCTCATTTTCTGTTTCACTGTCTAAACCTATGAGGAATTTTAATCATACGTATAGAGCCGAATCACTTTTCAGACACTTACTATATAGTAATAATATTAATAACTATTATGAGATTTGAAAAAAGAAGTTCATGATGTTCCCCACATAAGCTTTTGCTTTTTCCTTTTGGAAAAGCAAATAAGTTCAAGGGGAAAAGGGTTCTCCTCTATATATATATATATATATATCATAAGTTCTCAAAAAAGAATTTAAGAAATATGCAAGTACTGGGGAAGCCTCCAATCCACAGGATAAGAACAGGGTGCGGTGGCTTTGGCCACTTAATTCGCCACCTTAATTGCCAAACAACTAATTTTATAAAAGGACCAAAAATCAAAATAAAAAGCTAGTACATAATTAGTTTTATTAATTACAACTTTGATCTCATGGAATTTCATCACTAGAAGAGTGAATAGATGTGATTCGCACTAAGAAATCATATTTCAAAATTATCACTACTAAAGTCATAAGATTTTGCCATTAGCATACTTTAAACATAATCAAGACTGCCCCTTTAAAAGTTGATTTGCAAGGCTTGAAACCTGAGAAACCAAATAGGAAGCTTCCTATAATGTTTATACAGAGGACAGTATAATATTAATTATGAAGGAGTTTGAAGTATCACAATTTAACTTGAAAGAGTCTACTGGAGGGTAGGACCAAACCTCTTAAAGAGGGGAGGAGAGAGTATGTAGGCACTTTCTAAATTTTTTCACTATTGTCTGAACTTGAATTGGGATATTCATAGATTTTGGGGTCTCATTGTTGAAATGGAAAATGTTCATATTTTTCAATATAAACCAACACGTGCAAGCGATCTAAAAGGGCTTGTTGGGCATGCCAAGTAGCTTTAGCACGGGGACATAAAATAACCATATACTCTATATTTTCATCATCCTGATAGCATACAAGTCATAAAGGTCAAGGTGAAATTTCTCTTTTGAATAGATTAGACATATAGGAGATTATATTTTTTACTAGTGGACGCATACATGATTTTATTTTTGGAGAAATTTCAAAGTTTTAAATTCTCTTCCAAAGTGGGTTAAACTCATTGAAGCTAGAGGAGGGGCCTTGATCCAAGTTATCGAGCTGGCCACAAATACAATGGTAGGTTGAGTTTAGATAGTAACAGCCAATTTTGAGGGAAGCGCCATACATAAAAGTGCTGATATGTTGATTCTCCTACTAAAATGCACTTAATTGCTTTAGTTTTAGCTTGTATCAAAGCAAGGAAAAATAAGTCATGGCTTTCTAAAAAAATATTCCATCCTTAAGATGAGTTATTATGCCCTTTTTATACACCCTAGACATCAAAGTAAGGAAAATAGACAAATCATATGAGCACCTAGGATCCCTTCCCATGAGGCATCAAGAATATGCAAGCTGAGTTTGTTGCATATTATGATACTAGTACACAAGTTATATGGTTGAAGAATTTTATTTTTAGTTTGCTTGTGGCTGATTCTATTGTTAGACAACTTCGAATCTATTGTGATAATAATGTTGTTGTGTTCTTCTCTAAGAACAATAAAAATTCAAGTGGTTCTAAGTATATAGAGATTAAATATCTTGCAGTCAGAGACTTAGTAAAGAAAAGAGACGTTGAGATTCAGTATGTTAATACTGATTTGATGTTGGTTAATCCTCTAACCAAAGGACTTAGACCCATAATTTTTCAAGAAACATGTTTGTGATATGAATGTTGTGGAGTCTTTTGATGTGTTTAGTTAGTGAGAGTTTTGTGCTTGTAATTGAACGTCTAAGTTAAATAATTTTGCTATATTGCTTATTCATATTTATTTATATGAGTTGAGTACTTTATGGTTGTTTGTTATGCGTATGTGCACATTATATATATATATATATATATATATATATATAGCATGCTATGAGTTGTGCGTGATGTGCTTAAGATTAGTGTGATTATCTTAAGCTCTATTTATAAGTTTCCAATTGTGTTTCTGGAAAAAATTGGCTAAGACATATGTTGTGTGTATTTCCAAAATGGAAATAAAAGCCTTATTGTGAAGCCTTGTTAATTTCTCTTGCTCGTTTGAGCATGTGTGAAAGAGAAATATTTGGAGGACTGATAAAGAAAATAGTGTATTGATCACATGTGAGTATTATTTTCTTGCTACATTGCCATATCGGAATCCAGGTCAGTTAGCTTTATCAATATTTGTGACTATGAATTGGTACTATGTCAATAATGGGCATAATTAATGCCATGATCTGATATTATTGATTTAATATGGACAAGATTCTATTTGATGTGTCATTTTATCAATAAACTATATATTTTCTAAAATTTTGTAGTCACATTTGAGTTTAAAATATTCAGTCCGAGAGTCATTTTCAAAAATATTTTCTTTCATAAAACATGAAGACATCATAATTAATATTGCCTAAGTGGGAGAATGTTGAAATTTTTATGTGGACTAATATTAATTATGGGTTTTGTTTTAATTATTTATAAAACAGACTGAATAATAAAATTTATTGATTAGTGGGTAAGCCTAATTAAAATAGTGATCAAATGAGTTATAGGCTTATGACATCTTTAGTGGAACGATATGAAAGACAGTCAGTATAGACTTATTTTAACATTGACTTGTGATGGGTGGGCCTGTTAGAATTTATTATAAATAGGCTAGGTCCCCTCTCTTACTTTCATATGATAACCCTAACCTTAGTTGTTACGCCCATTATAATCGTCTTATGAGAAGGTCAATGAGAGGAAGACATAACTTTTGTTTTCAACCCTTCTCACCTATAATCTCAGTGTTCAATTTTCAGTAGTCGCAATTACTGTGCAAAACAATTTTGAAACTGTAGCGCAAATAGGTACGCAATTCATTTTCGCTTAACTGTTGAATGATGATCTAAATTCATGTACTAGATCCTAAATTATTACATGTGGTATCAGAGCTTTGGGGTTGTACATGATTTAGAACCTTAAATATTTTGAATTGTTAATTGAAAAAAATTTACCGATGTGAGGGCGTCCCATCTTAGTGAATTACGTTTGATATATTTAATTTGATTCTACCATGACAAGCTATTCGTTTAGCTCAGACGGTTAGTGACTGTGTTAATTACATAAAGGTCGCAGGTTCGAAACCCGTGTTGGCCAAGTCTTTGTTATTTCTGGCAATTTTTTCTCTCTTTCTTTTCCTTCCTTCTCTTCTGCATTTTAGTCCATAACCCAACAAACAAAGCTTTTCCTTTTGGTTCCAAACCTAAATCGCAATAGCCGCAACCCATCACCTGGACCAAAACAAAAACCTCATCTCCTTCGGACTTTTGGCCGCTTGTCAATGGAGAACTTAAGTACAGTCTCGAACCTTTCCTTGACAGAGCCCTAGTGTTCCAAATCACAGAACCCCGTAATCAGAATCCCCAAACACTTAATTAGCCTCTTCACGCTCGCTACTCCTAACCCTTCTTTATGCACCACTGCCACCAGCACTCTCGCTACCTCGCTCACCTTGTCGTTCTTAATCCTCTTTTCTAGAGTTAAAGGCACAACTAAAGAAACAAAGGACAATAATGCCATAACCACAGTGGAATCTAGGGTTCCGGAATGGGAAAGGTTATCAGTGACAGCAACAAAGTAGGCGGGCGGGGTGTGAGGGAGTGATTCAGAAGGGAGGATAGAGTGGATGGCAGTGGTGATGGTGATGGTGGGGGGCTTTAGAGGTGGAGTAGCAGGAGAGGAGTTGATAACAAATATAGGAGTCATTATCGAACGAAATTGTTTTTGGTTCTGTTAAATGTTCTTGAAGGTTTGGTTTCATAGAAACAACATAAACAAAATAACTAGAAAGAAAAAGAAAAAAAAAAAAGGAGAGGATGCATGTCGTGGATCTCAAACCCACGACCGCAAGGCTCAAAGGTTTAAGCTTTGTCGTCTGAGCTAAGTGAATTATCTGTTATTTCTTTATGCAAGCAAATATTTAGATAGACATACCTATATTTATGATTCTTCATGGTGTATTTTAATTTTATTTCAATAATTATTAATATATATATATATATATTAATATTTAGGTGGTTTATATGCAATTAATTGTCAGTCTATTATTTAGTGATATTAATTTTGTGATAAAAATAAATAAATTGCTAATAAATATTTATTTTGCACATATATGGGATAATAATCATGTGTTTAAAATTAAAGTATATTGTGTTTGGTACCTTATATATATTTTTGAAATATATATTTATGTTTGGTATGTATTTTAATTGGGCTTTTATAAATCTCTAATTAAAAATAATTTTATGGGTTGATATGATTGTTACAGTCAAAGTGGGACATTCATTGAAATTTGTAGAGTTATTTTTAATTTTTGCGAAGAGATAATTCCAAATTAATGTATATAATAACATGCCCAAAATAGATTATTAGATGCATTGATTTGGGAGTGTTTGTTGGAATGAAGAGATAATTCCAAGTTAATGTATAAAATAACATGCCCAAATGGGGTTATTAAATGCATTGATTTTGAGAATGCTTGTTGACATGAAGCTATTGGTGCTTAGAGTTTCATTAGTCTAGAGAGTCTGTCTACCCAAAGAAGATAGATTTCTCGAAACTCTTGTGAACTCGATTGTGTGCTTCGTAACTAGAAATTCTATTGCATGTGCATGTTTTGCCCAAAGGGTAATATGTAGTGATGCAAAAAATTTTTTAAATTGTGTAAATTATAAATTTGATTTTTGTATATAGCCCCAATTCTAATATATTCTTTTATTTTGCTCAAACTGTCTCATTTAGTCTTAACAATAGTATTACTAGTATTGAACTTTTAGCTAGCACAAACTTTAAGAGGTGGAAATAGGACATTCAATTTATTTTGGGAATGAGTGAGAAAATATATTCTTTATGAGGATGAGCCTACTAAACCTACCCGTGAAAGCAATATCGAGGAAAATGAATTACATGCCAAGTGGGAGAGATCTAATCGCTTTGGTCTTATGACCATGAGAAAAACCATTCCTGAATACCTTAGGAGTAGTTTGCCCACTGATATTACTATCAAAGTTTTTATTGTTGCTATAAAAGATAAGTATTTTATATCTGATAAGGTTAAGGTTGGGACCTTTATGAGTCAGTTAACTAGAATGAAATACAATCATAGTGGGAGTGTAAGGATTACATTCTAAATATGATTCACTTTTAAACCAAACTTAGGGATCTCAAACTTGATTTGTGTTTCTATTTTAGATAAGATTGTATATCAACTTAATATTAGAGTCTAGATTTTGTCTAGTTTAGGAGAACACCTTTTATGTTCCATCTTTTAAGAAAAATTTAGTTTTTGTTTCTATTTTGGATAAAATTGGATATCATTTTGGTATTGGTAATGGAAGAGCCAACATGTTTTTTATTCTAAATTGATCGGTGAATGTATTTTATTCAATAATTTATATAGATTCTGTTTGAATGATGTAAGAGATTGCGAACCTTCTTGTGAAACCAATGTTGTTGCCAAATAATCCTTAATTAAAGAAAAGTCATTTTCATTGTGACGCAAATATTTAAGTCATATATCTAAAGAAAGAATTGGAAGACTAATGAAAGATGATATTCTTCCTTCTCTTGATTTTGAAGATCTAGATGTTTGTGTGAATTGTATAAGGGGTAAATTGACTAAAAATAAAAAAAAAGATACTAATAGAAGTTAAGATCTTCTAGAGATTATTCATACTGATATTAATGAACCTTATTCACCTACTATTTTGTGGCAATAAATATTTCATTACCTTCATTGATGATTTTTCCCATTATGGTAATTTATACTTGATAAAGGAGAAATCTGATGTCATTGAGATGTTCAAAATTTTAAAACTGAGGTTGAGAAACAATTAGGAAAAATCATTAAAATTGTGAGGCATGACCGTGGGGGTGAATATTATGGCAAATGTGATGAGATTGGGCAACGTATGAGATTGTTTGTCAAATATTTGCAAGAGAGTGGAATAGTTGTTCAATATACCATGCCTAGTAGTTCTCAATAAAATGTTGTCGTTGAAATGCTTAATCATACTTTGAAGGATATGATGAGATGACAGTAATGAGTCATAACAGAGTTTGAAAACTAGTGAAACTTCCTTCTAATCATAAACTCATAGGTTGCAAATGGGTATTCAAGACCAAGAAGGATTCTAAAGGAAAGGTTGAGAAATTTAAAGTCAGATTGGTTGCTAAGGGGTTTACACAGCGTGAAGGTATAGATTATAATGAGACTTTTTCTCTTGTTTCCTCTAAAGATTCCTTTAGAATAATTATGACATTGGTTGCTCCTTTTGATTTAGAATTGCATCAAATGGATGTCAAGACAATATTCTTAAATGGTGATTTGGGTGAAGAAGTTTACATGGTGCAACCTAAAGGTTTTAAAAAAAGTGGTAAAGAACACTTAGTTTGTAAGCTAAAGAAATCTATTTATGGTCTTAAACAAGCTTCTCATCAATGGTATCTCAAATTTGATGAGGTAGTCAATTCACTTAATTTCATAGAGAACAAGATAGATTATTGTATTTACCATAAGATCGGTGACAGTAAATTTATATTTCTTATTCTTTATATTGATATTTTGTTTGCTAGTAATGACATATGGATGATTTATAAAACTAAACAATTACTCTCTTGGACTTTTGATATAAAAGATCTTGGAGAGACATATTTTATCTCGGGTATTAAGATTCGTTGTGATCGGTCTCATTATTTATTGGGTCTTTCTCAAATGACCTATATTGATCGTGTGCTCAATAGATTCAATATGCAATCTTGCAAATGTGATGATGCTCCTGTTGTGAAAGAAGATAAATTTAGTGAGAAACAATGTCCTAAAAGTGATATAGAGACACAAACCATGAATAATATTCATTATGCAAGTGCAGTTGACAGCTTGATGTATGCTCAGGTATGTAAAAGACTAGATATTGCATATTGTTGGTGTTCTTGGTCGATATTTTTCTAATCCTGGTTGAGATCATTAGGTAGCTTCCAAGAAAGTAATGAGATACTTGCAAAAGATAAAAAAATTATATGTTGGTTTATAGGCGTGTGGATGATCTTGAAGTAGTGGGGTATTCAGACTATGATTTTGCAGGCTATCAAGATGATATGAAGTACACTTTGGGTTATATTTTTATACTTGCTAGTGGTGTTGTTTCGTGTAAGAGTGTTAAACAAACATTTATAGATTCTTCTACTATACAAACTGAGTTTGTTGCATGTTATGGTGCTAGTACACAAACTATATGGTTAAAGAATTTTATTTTTGGTTTGCATGTGGTTGATTCTGCTGCTAGACCACTTCGAATCTATTGTGCAAATAATGTCGTTGTGTTCTTCTCTAAGAACAATAAAAGTTTTAGTGGTTCTAATTATATGAAGATTAAATATTTTACAGTAAGATATTTAGTAAATAAAGGAGACATTGAGATTCAGTACGTTAGTACTGATTTGATGTTAACTGATCCTCTAACCAAAGAACTCAGACCCATAATTTTCAAGAAACATGTTTGTGATATAGGTGTTGTGAAGTCTTTTGATGTGTTTGGTTAGTGAGAGTTTTGTGCTTGTAATTGAACGTTTAAGTTAAATAATTTTGCTACATTGGTTATTCATATATATTTCTTTATATGAGTTGAATGTTTTGTGGTCATTTGTTCTGTGTGTGTGTGTGTGTGTATCATGCTATGAGTTGTGCGTGATGTGCTTAAGATTACTGTGATTATCTTAAGTTATATTTATAAGTTTCCAATTGTGTTTCTGGAAACAAAGACTAAGATATATGTTGTGTGTATTTTCAAAATGGAAACAAAAGCCTTATTGTAAAGTCTTGTGAATTTCTCTTGCTCATTTGAGCATGTGTGAAAGAGAAATATTTAGAGGACTGACAAAGAAAATAGTGTATTGATCACATGTGAGTGCTATTTTCTTGCTACATTGTCATATCGGAATCCAGGTTGGTTAGGTTATCAATATTTGTGACTATGAATTGGTACTG
>CATIWR010259215.1:0-13287 GCA_949677035.1 Omphalea diandra | reverse complement strand
ATATATGCAAAGCCATGGGAAGCATACAAAAATATGGAGATACAAAGGCTAAACCTTCAAATTCTAATAGTATTTTGTTAAAAATCTAATTTCTTCAAATAATATTTTGTCAAAATTCTAATTTCTTCAAATATTTCACATGCGAGAAGACGAGATTCGAATCTTAATACCTAGCAAATGATATATGCCTTAGTGGTGAAAGGTTAATACTTCAAAATTAAGAGTCTTGATTCAATCCTCATCAATGATGAGGCTCTATTAAAAGGATTTATAATTTCTCTTTTACTAACAACTAGCCTAACTTACTGTGACTCTTATAAAAAAATTTAATTATAAAAAAAAAAAACCTTAATACTTACGAAATGATTACTGCTATGAAACGTGTGTGACGAATATTCGATGGCGAAAACTATTATCTATTCTATTCTTCACTAAATGAAAGGATAACATGACACTATATTTAAGGAAAATCACAAAAATCTAGAAAAGGGTAGGCTTGTTTAAGATAAAAAATCAGCCATTTTGGTAAACAGTTGAAGAAAGAAACTAAAATGTTTTTAGCCGCGTCTTGTAACAAGTGAAATAATAAAGGTTGGGGCAGTTGTGCTTTGGGTTGCAACTGTTGGCTCCCTCCAATTTGCTATAAAAAAACATAACACAAAAGCTCATTCTGGGTTTTCCTTAACTGAGGTAGGTACATTACATTACATGCACATTCTTGGGGGTCAAAAACGGTTAGTTTCAGACTCCAAATCTTTTGTTTTTGCTATCATTGATTCTTTTATTGGTTTTTCTTTTTTGTCGCTGGGATTTGTTAGCTTTTCATTCCTTTGCTTAGAATTTCTGAGAAATTATTGTTCTTGAATCTTGATTCTTTCTGGGTTCTTTCTACTTTCATTTTCTTTTATCAACTCTTCTGTTGACTAGTTTTTTCATGTTAGAATTCTTTGGTTGTTGAATTTTCATTGTTGGAAGAAACTACTTGTCTTTGTTGTTCTGGCTTGGTGATGTTTACAGTTTATTGTATCCACATATTTCAATTTTCCTATTGAGGCACTGTGAATTGATACTTATTATCTGTAGCATCTGGAAAACCTATTCTAATGGTGGCCACAGAGGCTTTTATTAATCTATGGAAAAACTTGGCTAAGTTGCCTCTGTTTTCGTTCTTCGAGAACACAAGGTACTCTTCAAATTTTATTACACTTTGGGGCCTTAATTTGAGGTTTTTTGCTTGTAAAATTGTCATTGTTAGAACCATTAGAATAGTTCATTTTGGTTTTCTGATCATTATTAGTATTTTTTTTTTTTTGATAATTCATATAAATATTGATTCCAACTGTTATGGACTTTATCCCCTCCTGTAAGGTGTAATGATAATCGTAATATGCAACTCATTTTTCTTGTCATATTTAATTCTTTGTCAATTTTTTTGGTCCTTTGTGACAAAAATTTATATTTTCATTGTTCTTATAATACAACAGCATAACTGATTTGGTTACATCTCATATGTACCTCCATGATGGTTCGGACAGGAACGTTTTCAGGAAGGATGAGTTAGGGCTAGAAATAGCACAAATTGCAATTCCTGCAGCACTTGCTTTAGCAGCAGATCCTGTTGCTTCTTTGATTGACACAGCATTCATTGGCCACATAGGTTTGTAGATCCTATTGCTTCTTTTATTGACACGGCATTCATTGCCTACATAAGTTTGTCTTTATGGTCCTTCATGTTGGTCAAAGACAGCCTGCATATCAGTACTTAATTGGATTTCCTATTTGTTTATTTAAATTCTCCCAGACAAAACCTAAAACAGGATGATGAGGATGTTCAGTGCATTAATTTTTGTGATTGCAGCATGATATATAAATAGTATACTTTCTAATTCTTATAGTGACTGTGTGCCTCTCTATCTGATGAGTTTGCTTCTGTGTTCTCATGAGCAACACGGCATGCATATGCCTACATGTAGATATTGTAGTAAATTCAGAAAATGCAGTCTCTTTGATGTTGAGCATTTATATGGGCTATATATTGTGGTTACTGTGGTGTTTGTGTTCCTTATCTCCATTTTGAACATCTTCATTATAGCATTCACAAGTAGCTGTGTGTTTGAAATTGAAATCATACTCCATTATCGTATGGTTATCATGTTTACAATTGAACATGGATGTGCATGGATGAGCCATTATTTATCCTAGCATAACAACTGTAGCACCAGGGATTTCCACCAAATTTAGGAGGATGTCATGCAGATTTGGTTCAAATTTGCATTAAAGCAGTACCTTCTTTAATGTTATCTTTACACCATTGTTTGATACATAGGACATGCACAAAAGGTAGAAAGATATGAAGTAGGATTCTACCTTTGTTTTGAAAGTACTCTCTAACATGATGAATTGGATATAATGAAAACAAATTTATAGACAAAAGGTAGTTTGCATGGAAAACAAATCAATCTATTCTTTTTTTGAATTTATCATTGAACATAGGTAAAATAAATATGAACTTTCGTATATTGCATTTCTTTTTTCCTATTCTTTTTGTTAGCATCAACAGCTCAATCATTTTGTTATACATAGGACATGTGGAGTTAGCTGCTGTGGGAGTTTCTATTGCTGTTTTTAATCAAGTGTCAAAGATTGCAATATTCCCACTTGTCAGTGTTACAACGTCTCTTGTTGCTGAGGAAGATGCTACTGGAAAATTGAATGGTGAAGTGAAAGAAAATGCGACACTTGAAGATGGTTTTGGTGTCAATAAGGAAATGGAAGAGCTATTACCTAAAGCTGGTATGTTTCTCCTGTGTTTCCCCCTCTCTGTCAAAAGGATACTGGATAATACCAATGTGAATAGCTAGCAATTGCATCTTGATAAAGCTCCAATATACACACAATCCTCTTGTTTGATTTTATTATAACTTCCTGGATCAGCTTGTCACTCATAGCATATTCTCTATTTTTTTCTTAACCAGAATCCACTAACAAATCATCTGCCATAAGCAGTATTAGTACCAAAAGGGATTATGAGAGAAGGCATATACCATCTGCGTCTTCAGCATTGATTGTTGGCTTTGTGCTTGGCCTTATTGAAGCATTATTCCTCATTTTGGCTGCTAAACCAACCTTGAACTACATGGGTGTATATTCTGTAAGTGTAGTGTTTTGAATGGCTGAAATTTTGGGTGTTGTTTCTGATTTCTATTTCATCTAGGGGTTGTTTCATGTCCTTTTGTAATTTGTAGTTGAGGTTTTACCTTGTAAACAAAATACTTCTGCAATATATCAATATTGAAGTTTATTTAGGGAAGCTGTTCTCAAAATTTTGAGTGCATTCTCTCTCTTTCCCTCACTTCATCACACCTTAAGAAACAAATATTTAACCCCCATACTCTTCAAACATTAAGAAACAAATTTTCTGAGGAATACATTTTCTTTTATGTAGGATTCTCCCATGCTGATACCAGCACAACAATACTTGATATTGAGGTCACTAGGCGCCCCTGCTGTGCTTCTTTCTTTAGGCATGCAAGGCGTTTTTCGTGGAATTAAGGATACAAAAACTCCTTTATATGCTACTGGTAAGATGAACTTTATTTGCTTAATTTCTCCCATAAATATGCTACCCTTGATGTGTCGATGGAAAATCAACACAAAATATAAATATGTAATAATTCCATAGATATTGTGCAATTTTTAATATTGCAGATTCATTATGGAGGAAATTTACGATATTAAGAATTCAATATAAATATGAAAAATACTCTTTTTGTCTAACTTAGTACAGTTTCATTTTTTTAAGTATTATTCTAGCTAGTTTTAGCTATTTCTATGGGATAATTTTTTGATCTCTAAAATGTTTACAGTATAATAATGTGAGAATTTTTTTGGAAATTGTTTTTGTATTGGTATTAGGCTCTGTTAGCCAATTTGCATGCAATTTCTTTCTTTTTTTTTTTTTCCCCTTAAAAATAGGTTCACTCTTAAATTCTTAAAGTGAAATGAAACACAATGTTCAAATCATGCAAATTGTTTTTTAACCTTCTCGGAGTTGCATTGCTTCTAAAGAATACTTCCTTGCAATGATTTTTTTTTTTTTCTTGGGAAGCATGGTTTAATTATCAGGTGCCAAGTTTATAAAGTTGTCTTAACTTTTATTCGAATAAAATTAAGCTAGCCTCTTCCATTCATTATTTTATTAATGTGAGTCACTGGTCCAAAATTATACTACTACTTATTAATTATTTTTGTTGGTATTGATGCAGTTATGGGAGATACAGCAAATATTATCTTAGACCCGATATTTATATTCTTATTCCAGCTGGATGTCCGTGGAGCTGCTATTGCTCATGTAATTTCTCAGTAAGTTCTTTCTTCTGATAATGAGATAGCATTCCATTTTTCTGGTTTCTGATTCCTGGCCTGCACTTATGTTGATTTCTAAGATTTACTTGCTGGGAGCACTACGGTTCATTACTTTTACATTTCTGTTTAGGTACTTAATCTCCCTGATACTGTTGTGGAAATTAATTGAACATGTTGATCTATTGCCTCCCAGCTTCAAAGATGTACAATTTAGTAGATTTCTCAAAAATGGTAGGGTCTTAACTTTTTCATTTCCACCTTTTTTTTAAAAAAAAATATGGTTTGCTTTTCCTCCCTTTTTCTGTGCGCTTGTGTGCATGAATTTTCTCCCTTTTTCTATTCGTTCCTTCACTATTCACTTTTTATGCTGTCATCACTGATAATTGCATAAATATTTTTTGTGCTTCCATTAAGGATTTATGCTGTTGATGAGGGTAATAGCTGCAACATTCTGTGTCACCCTCGCAGCATCATTGGCTGCACGGCATGGTTCTACTTCAATGGCTGCATTTCAAGTTTGCTTGCAGATTTGGTTGGCAACTTCTTTGCTTGCAGATGGGCTGGCTGTAGCTGGACAAGTAAGAATTATTTCTCCTAGGAGAATGTGTTTTCAATAAAAATGTAATTTACACTGTCATTTTCACACGTATATATGGAAGCACAATTCCATCACCAAGAGATGGAGATTTTAATTGTTAGTGAACATATCATGAAAATTATTGAGATCATCTATTTTGTCCTTTTAGAAATGTAGTCTGTTGGTTATCATTCAACTAATTATGTTCCATTGCACTGTACCAAGTTATGTAATTGCACATGAAATTTGTTCATAATAAGTAGTTTTCTCAATTATGTAGAAAACTTGGGCCAATCAGAAACATCCAAGAACTGTAAAGTATTTTTCATGTTAATTTACCGCATGATTGATTTGAATCTGAAAAATGTGTGTATCCAAATTTTTGCATTGTTCAAGTTTTGCCAACCCAGGTCATATAAAAAAATAATAATATTGCATTTGCTTCCAAGTTCTTGCCTGTTTTTTAATTTGTGTTTACCACAAAATCTGACCTTACTGCAGAGAGCAATTCCATCTAATGCATTTGCACTTTTCCCAGGCAATCCTTGCAAGTGCATTTGCAAACAGAGATTATGACAAGGCTAAAGCCACAACTTCTCGTGTATTGCAGGTTTGGAAATTTCTTATCTTAAGAAGAACATTTTTCCCTCTTTTATACTTTAAATCATTTACTGTCCTGTTGCAGTTTGGTTTGGTCCTAGGGCTACTGCTCTCAGTCATCCTCTTTACTGGTTTACAGTTTGCCTCAAGATTATTTACAGATGACATCAATGTTTTGAACCTTATTAGTGTGGGAATCCCGGTATCTTTCACTTCCATTCTTCTAACTATAATAAGATACTTTCTTTTGTCCCTAGGATTCTTGATCATTTTGAGATTAATACTTTCCTCTTTGCTGATTAGTTTGTTGCAGCAACTCAACCCATAAATGTTTTAGCCTTTGTTTTCGATGGAGTCAACTATGGAGCTTCTGATTTTGCATATTCTGCATACTCGATGGTATTCCTCGTCTTATACCCTACTTAGAAGGTTGTTTCAGATATCACCATAATTTTTTCCTGTCAAGCTTAGTTTGTCTGCAGATAACAAAACAGAGGAGGAACCTTACAACTACCATTCAACAGAATTCTTAAACGCTAATGAAAATGAAATATTTATGATGATTCTTCTGATCTAATATTTTTTACTTGATTCTTCTGATCTAATATTTTTTACTGTTTACCATTTTCCTCCCTCATGTAGGTTTTGGTGGCAATGATAAGTATACTATGCTTATTTACACTATCTTCTAGTTATGGCTTTGTTGGCATCTGGGTTGCATTAACAGTTTTTATGAGCTTACGTGCATTCGCTGGATTTTTTAGGTAATATTGCAGATTGAAATAATATTATACTTAAATATTGTTGGAGAGTTATTGGTTATTGCATTAAGACCAATGTTCGATATCTGGAATTTTGCTTTGACACTTGTACTTCTGTATCTGCAGGATAGGAACTGGTACGGGACCTTGGAGCTTTCTCAAAAGCTGACCTCTCTCGATTTGGTCATCTATGGTATTCAGATCTGTTGTCTAGTTACATTTCTGGCAAGTGAAAACCTACATTGTGGATAGAGAGGAAAATGGGAATTTATTGTATATGTATTTCCAGGTGATCAAGCGGTATGTATTGCATTCCATTCCATGGATGCACGCATAATTTATTATTAATACTCTTTCATCAATACAAAGTCCATGTTAATACTCTAACCTCCTAGCTATAATCCTGACTAATATCCAATATGTTCCTGCCACTATGCATGAGACCAAGGGTTAAAACCTTGGCAGCCGCCTCTCGTTCAAGAATTTCCAATGTCCCAATGAAAAAAATAGACCTTATGTGGTTCTACTGAATTTAGATTTCAATTTTGTAGAGTCTGGTTCTAGCAGTATGAAGAGGAAACAGAGAAAGATTTCTGGAAAAATGGCGACTTATAATTATGAGTAAGTTGCATAATGTACATATAAAACCATCTCAAGGAAAAAGGAAAGAGTGCAGAGTAACAAATTTGGTATTTGATTATCAATAAGTTCATTTCCTACGACGCAAAACTTATTGTTAACAAATTGGATTTGTACTAAGTGTGAATTTCAATTTTCTTAATGCAGATCAGTGTATAATGCACTGAAAATTTATTTTCTAAATGCAAATTTTGTAGGCAATGATATATCCTATCCATAGGAATGGCAACCGGCGGATTGGTGATCCTTATTTCTCAAATGGATTAGGCATAAAAGATTAAATTAGTTTGCGAATTATTTTAAAAGATTCAATCGAGAACAAAATTAACCATTCAGTTAATTTAAGATATTATTTTTATTATTCAGTTTTTAAAAGAAAAATTTACTCAGTATTACTCAAATATGATATCCAATATGTGAACTGAATATACAAAGAAAAATAATTAAAAAAATAAAATATTTTTATTAAAATAAATGGCAAGAAGAAAATAAACAATTTTTGGTAGAGACCCGTACGCTGAGAGATGTAATCCCATTCCCATTCAATACAGGCAAAAGAGCGGGGATTCCCTGCTTCAGTCAGCCGATCCCCGCATCCTCACCTTGTTGTCGTCCTTACGTGGGATAAAGGATTGGTGAAGATGAAGATGGTTGATGGTGGCATGTATGGGCTAGGATTGGTGATGAAAATGGTAAGGAATTTGTAAAAGATGGCACCATCAAATAAAAAGTTGCGCCTCACAAAGGACATGCAAATGGAGTGAAGGAGCTGGAAGAACAAATGACAATAGAAGCAGAGACGTGAATTATTAGGGCAAAGATATCAGTAGAGAGATTAATATTAATGTTTTAAGTTTTGATTTGAGGAGATGGACAGGTATTTTAAAATACTCGATATTTTTATAAATAAAAATTAAATTTTATGCATGATGTTGTTTGCAGGAATTTTTAAATATTTTTTTGAAATAAAAAGAGTTTTTCATTAATAAAAATTAATAAATATAACTTGCAACAGACAATAAAGATTAATAAGTACAATTTGTAACATACAAGTAAATTTAATTACGTTCAAGAAATACATACACTCTCATATTCATTTATTGTATTAACAAAACGATTATATACAACATTTTGGCTGCATTTGACGCATCGACAATAAACACGTTCCACTCGATGATGATATTGAGGTACAAAACGATTTCATTGTCATTTGACAAGTCCTTAAACGAGTCCAATTTTTTGAATATCAAATTAAAACTTTCCTTAACTCTCTTAATAGAAGACAAACAAACTTTCATAAAAAAAACACAAACAAACCATCATAAAAAAAACACGAACAAACTTTCATCAAGGGAGATAAAATGAAAGATACATAATATGTCAACAATAAAATTAACAAACAGAAAAATAAATCTAATATAAGATCTTAAATGAAATTTCAACTAAACTAATTTATCTTCATTGTCAAAAGGCCTTGATTTATCTATAGATATTGAAACTTTAACAGTCATGAAATCTTATTTCATATATTTTTTTACTTTGTATATGTTTTTTCAAGTTCACTGCTAAAGAAATATAAAAGATTTTACTATAGAAATCTACAAACTCTGATCAACTCATACAAATAAGATGAATATGATTTGATTAATTGTTGTGACTAAAAAAGCTACAAGAAGAAAAAAGAAAAAACGAGTTGAGAGCAAAGAGATGGAGTTGACTACAGTCGATAATAGCTAACGAACAAATCAAAAAGAGATCTCTATAGGCGGTGGTTAGGCCTTAAAATTTTTTCTTTTTAAAAGTTAAAGTTAGATCATAGACTGCAAAATAATGTACCGTTAGTCAATTTTTAAACATAATTTATCCTTTAAAAGATAATAGTTCAATCCTAAATTAAGTTAATAGTTAATTTTGTTCTTTATTAAACCTTTTTCAATAATTCAAGCCTTAAGCCTATTGATGTTTTCTATTTCATCTACTTTAATTTTTTCCATCTTTAAACATATAAAATCATAAATAATACTCAATAAATTATAGAGCTAATGACACTAAATATCTAAATATTTTTCATATTTTCACAGTTTTCTTCAGACCTTTTAAAATATGCAATTTGATTCAAACTTTTTTATGTCTATTTTAATTTGACTCATGAAAAACATTAGAAACCAAAAGATAATTTCTCACTTACTAAAATGACTTTTAAAAGTGTATTAAAATATTTTTTTAATTGAAAAACCATAAAATTCTAAATTCTAAAAAAAATTAGATATTATTTATTTTAATTTTAAAAAATAATTTCAAAATTTAATCACAAATTTTATAATTAAAAATAACAATTTTACGGTCATTTTATAAAAATTTAATAACAATTTTTTTATATATAATTCATCTAATTGTAAATCACATAATTAAAGAATAATAATTTTTTTAATATATATGGTAGTCATGCCATTAACTTATAGATGTCTCTTATCTTTAAATTTTATTATAGGTAAAATTAAAATAAATGCATAAAAATTTTAAGAAAAACTATTTATTTTAAAAAATTTAAGTAACATACTTAAAATGCAAAAAATAAATATTTAATATCATTAGGTCTAAATTACACATACAATATCAAGTATAAAGTTATATATTTTTTTATTTTTTAATTCAAGAGAAAATAAATATCCCTATCAGCTGAGATGTCCTCTTTCTTTTCTTTTTAAAATAAACTAATAAGATCTCTAATTCAAATGTTCTTTAATAACCTACTTTTCATAAGGACCAATCTCCTTATCACAGGATATACATTTGGTTACCAAAACCTAATCTCTGGACTGGATTTTAAAATGAGTCTGCCAAATGAAAATTTGTTAGGTCATGTCTAACACCATGCCAACCTCCTAACAACCCTCACTCTTTATTTATGACCATTTGTGCTTTCATTTTGGTAGTTCAAGCATATGTAAAGCACAAAACAAAATCACCTGCGATACATTTTTAGTGTCAAGAATCCTTGTTGGTGGTTAAAAGTTTTTATTATTTCTTTAAAATTTAAAATATAATTTTTGTTGAGTCAGAGTTAAAAATAAAAATATTTCTAAATATATCTAGTCGATGTGATGATACGCCTTCAAAATTATCTAAAAAGAAATTTAATCTTAATTGATGCAAAAAATAACTCAAAAGTATCTTTACCCAAAAAAGAAAAACAAACCATACCTAATTCTTTAGTTCTTTATGATGTAGGTAACTCCAATAGGTCTTGCAAGAATGTAGAATCATATCAAATAATCATTGCTAGGTATAGTTCTCAAGCAAAAACTATCACAAAACAACAATGGAATGAAATTTAAGTTGTATCATCTAATCTTTTTAACAACATAAGAATAATGATTTACTCCATATTTTTACTTAGTCACCATTTTTTTTATTGCATGTGTGAGTTTGTATCTATAATGGACATGACTATGCCATGTCTATTATCTGCTTTTCCATCCATTGCTTAGGTGGTTTTCCTAATTTGGTCATATGTTTTAGTTCTCAGGTTCTGCAAGCTATACAGATGCATTAGAATTTTAGGTATTTGATTATTTGTATTTTTTGGATCTTTCCCATCTCTATTTAATGCAATTAAAATTTCTTATCTCTTGGGAACCAAAAAAAAAATTATTGGATTTAAATTGGTCACAAATAAGTACAAAAACATTGAGGAAAATATCTTAAATATCAAAATGATATGGTTCATCACTCCACTGGTAGCTATATAGTTCATCACTCCACTGGTAGCTCAACAACAACTAATTATGACTCAGGAATTTATTAAATTCACATCATTAATCTTAAGTCTATTGTATTACAAAAATCACTGCCCAATTAGATAATTTCCTAACCAATAATTACATAATATGCCCGCCAAAACCAAACCTAAAACCCCTAAACTAAACTGAAATTTACAAGAACCAACACAACAATACATAATAATATGATGATGAAACTCCCTTCACCACACTTTTTAAGGAGTTTGCTCAATTTACAAGGACCCAAGAGTAGGTAAATTAAAATTTGCATTAAACATCCATTTGCCACCCTTTCTTGTCCTTAAAGATTCAACAACTATTCTTTTTTTTTAAAAAAAAAAAAAAACCCAAGAGAATATTAATAGAATATAGCATGGGTGAAAGGTTTCACCTTAGGAAAAAAAAGAAGAAAGGAAATAAGAAAAAATATGTCAAGTTTCCAATCTTTACTATTGATTTTTGTCTCAAGGGTCTTAATCAATTTTTGTTTTTAAGAAACAAACAAAACTTGGGATGACACAACCCATAAAACTCACTATCAAGACCTAAACTAGTCAATATCTTATAGGTACCATTGGTGGGAGCATTTTTGCCACTTTGCTCTAAAAGAAAGCTTATCATCTCCATTGTCGTTTGCATATTGCTTTTCTTGTTTAATTAGATTTCTTTATATCTTTTTCATACATTTATTCCTTCTTGTTCCGCTAGAATAGATTTTATTATTAAAAAAAAAACTTCCTATCTCATCCAATCAATATTTATTAATTATTTTAATCTCAAAATTAATTTTAAAAAATTATTTATCACTTGTAAAAAAAATTGTATTAATATAGCCTCATATCATTATTTTAGATTATATTATAAAAACTATCATATCAAAAAATTCTAAATAAAAAATAAAAAAATTAATTGTCATATAAAAAAAGAACTTTTAAATAGAAAAATAAAAATTCTAAATAGTAAAAATTATAAACAGAAAATTAAAATTATATTATAAAAATTTTTTGGATATGAAATTAAAAAATCTGAAAAGTATGAATTATAAACAACTTCAAAACAAGAAATTAGAAAAACTTAAAAATTAATAATTTTAAATAGAAAGCTAAAATTTAAATTATTTCACTGATTGTTCAAAATTCTAAGTATATAATGCTAATAATAGTGTAATAGATTATCAAAAATTATGTCGTTCAAGTTTAATAACTGTTTTCTTAAAACTATGTTACACAAGATTGAATATATGAATTAATAAAAAATCTCTTATTATAATTATCTCACATGTGTGTATATATATATATTATAATTATCTATTAATATTATTTTTTATTATAAAATACTTATTTTTATTATTTAATTGATTATTAGTAGTTACTTTATTCAAATTTAATAAATTTCTCTTGAAATTGTGTCATATAAAATTTAAAATATAAATCAATAGATAATCATTTATTACAGCTACCTCAATAAATAATTATAAATTTTAATAAATTTATTTTATTATTTTATTTACTCAATAATAACTTCTTAATAAAATAATAATTAATTAATTAAAATAAAATATTAAATTTATTTAAATTTAATTATTATATCTCGCGGATTTACGATTAATGTACACTTAGACATCTTTGGACTTCGGAGTGACCAAAGGACTACCAAATCTTTGGATTTTTTTTCTTTCAAACAACCTAAGGGTAACAGTATCAGTTTTCAAATGATCGAAAATTTTTTAATGAAATTGATTCGATCTTAATTTAATTCACAAATTAATTTAAATTGACTTTAACTCAATTAAATTTAATTTAAATTTGAATTAATTTAAATCATTAAAATATTTAAAGTTATTTTAAAATTTTAATAATATTTTTATTTAAATAAATTCAAATTATGAATAATTCGATCCAATCTAAATTTTTTTAAAAAAATATTATTCGACTAAAAAATAACTTAAAATTTCATCTAATTTAATGGCCTTAGTGCACTAAGAAAGGAGGTTAAATTGGTGACAAATTTAAATTTTTTTATTTTAAAGGAAGTTCACACAAATGAAGGATAAGAGAAAAGGTAAGAGAAAAATTAATACAAGAGTTTTATAGTAGTTCAAGTATTAACCAATATTGTCCCTTGGCACCAAGAAGGAAGGTTGAATTGGTATATAAAAATTTCAAAAACAAAGAAGAGGGGAAGAAGAATGAGTAGAATGGAGACGATGATTTATAGTGGTTCGGGTATAATCGACCCTACGTCCACTTTCCAATTAACCAATTGGGTATTTCACTATCTCAAGGTGTTTTCAAGCTCACACCTAACTTGTACAACTTGTGTTTTGATGGCTAACACACAACCTTACAACAATGTGTTTTTAGGCTAACACACAACCTCACTCAAGTGTTTCACTAAGCTCACACTTAAACCTTTCTTGAAGTGTTTTTATAGGCTAACACTACAATCTTACAACTTGGTGTTTAATGCTCACACCTAACAATTGCAAATTCATAAAGAAAATGAAAGAAATGAGTAGCAAAGATTGAGAGCTTTAATCACTTGTAATAAATTCCTTAGCAAC